>VDFB02179995.1:0-51433 GCA_007258455.2 Sequoia sempervirens
GCACACATGTTGCTTGACCCCCAATGCCTTGACCCATGGTATCTCCAACCCCCAATCCCCAATATTCCTACATGTGTTCATGTTCTCTTCATAATACCCCAACATGTATCATAATGTCATTAATGGCCAATTTTGGCTCCATAAGCTTTGAAAGTGAGACCTTTTTCCTACTCATAATCATTGTTCAAATTTGGAGATGTAGATCTACTTTGTGGTCAACCATTATTGTTGTGAGGAATATAATGGGGTGAATATGTCCATTTAGGGGACATATTGTACACTTAAACAAAATCCTTTTAGAATCTATTTCAAGTACTTGTGTTTGAGTGTGTGGATATGAGGATGAAAACCTATAGATCTATTAGAGATCATAGGATAAAATCCCTTTGATTTCAAAGGTTAGAGGATGCCACCCCTTTGGCTAGAGATCGATCTCACTTAGAGGTTACATTAGAGCTTCATTGTTTGTAAATTTAGTTGCATTGTATTGGTGCTATTTGTTGTTTGTTGTGGGTATGCTCACATAGTTTATTGTTGTTATATCTTATAAGAGTATAGTTTATTTTGCATGTAATTTCAAATTCTATTGTAATAGGGAAAGGATTGGGAATTACATTTGTTATTTTTTGGGTTATTATTTAGAATGTAATGATAATTTAATGTGATGTAAATAGTGATTAAATGAGTTTGACAAGATCTGAGTTAAATATTAAAACCCAATATTATTTATCTAAAATACTTAACCTTTGAAAAAGGTTTAAAATTAGTTTAAATTTATATTTACATAATTATTTTGGATCGAGACATTACACTACACTTGTACTGACTTGGCTACATGTAGTAGGGAGACTACATTTTTATGGAAGTATAATGTTGGGTGAGGCTCAATGTCGAAGCATACCATGATGAGGTAATATGTGACATTGCACAAATGGATGTGGGCCATTTTTTGTTGAGGAGGCCATGGTAGTTTGATAGAGATGTAGAGCATGGTTGGGGGGGGTAACACCTATACCATATAGAAGGATGGTTAGAAGGCATTGTTTATGCCACCAAGGGCAAGCAAGGGACAATTTTATAAGAACACAAGGACACACATTTGGGAGTGGTATGCATTGATTCTAAAAGTTTGTAGTTGGAACATGTGGCAACATTGTAAATGCAAAAGAAGTAGTGTAGAGAGTTGGTTGTGAGATGTGAGGTAATTGAAGAATCTATAGTCATTGGGGGCTAGACATAAGGATATGCAATGACTAGGAAAGGTATTAACAAATACATGCCCTAGATGAGTAGTGTGAAAGATGACTGGCGGAATAGAGTGATGAATACAAGGGTTGAGAGTAGTGCTCATGGTAGATTGCTTGAAACATACATGAGATGGAAATAATGAGTTGAAGGGGGAATAATGGGTTGGAATTTCTAGGTTGGAGTGAGATGCCTTGGAAAATGAGGGACTCATTTTTTTATTTCCCTTGGATGTTTGATGTAGGGGCATCTTGAGGGCATCATAAGGAATCTACATTATGTCAAAGAAATTGGAAATATGTGGTAAAGTGTGTGTTTGATAGTTTGTGATGAGAAAACGTGGATGCATTTCACCACATTATGTTGTTAGGTGTCATGGTTTTAGGCATAATTCCATGTATGGTTGATTGGTCTAGTACTAAAGTTTGAGGTGATTTAAATTGATATAAGCATGTGATTGTGCAAATAGATGTCTATGAGTTGATACTGATGTTTAATTGGAATTGTTTTGATTAGCAAAATATATTTATGCTTATTCTTCTAATAATGATTCCCACCGAGATTCCAAACATTGTTGATTCTCCATGTATTTGATGAAATACACTTCTATATTATTAAAATATAAAAGTATATTATTATTTGATATGATTTCTGTCCCTCGCCACCACCATAAAGTAGCTTCACAGCAAAATCATGTGCTTTATTCATTATCAAACCCACACTTTTTGGGCTTTACATTGATAAGTTGGAAGCTTGGTTAAGCAAGGATGGAGGGGACGGTATTCAATTGGCAGGTTATGTAGTGAAATTACTTCTATATGCTGACGATCTTATTTTGATTTCAAAAATAGCTCATGGGTTAAGAGAACATTTGAAAGCTCTAGAACACTTCTGTCAGGAAGTGGGGATGCAAGTGAACACCACCAAAACCAAAATCATGATTTTCTCTTTGAATAGAAAAGAAAAACAACATATCTTTCTTTTTGAAGGTAGTCCGCTTGATATAGTGAAAGAATACAAATATCTTGGGATTGATTTTCACCATAAGCTCAGTTGGGAGACTTGTAGAGCGAAAAGGATACAGGGAGGTTGGAAAGCCTCTTTCCTGCTGCAAAACAGATGTAGGAAAGCAGAACTTTGGGATTGGAAAACCAAGAAAACTCTTTTTGGTTTACTTGTCACGCCAGTTGTACTTTATGGGTGTGAAGTGTGGGGAAGCAATATGTCAAAGTGCAGCTGGAGACAAATAGAAAGAATCCAAAAACACCTAATAACAAGCAATCTCAAAGTTAAGGCCACGGTCCCATATGAAATTCTTTTAGCTGAAGCGGGGGCTTTTCCCTTGGAGGCATCGGCGATAACTCGGTTGATAAGTTATCTAAAGAAGATTGAAAACATGGACAACCACCGGTGGCCCAAAGCGGTTATGGAGGAGGCGCTAAACCGTAGAAAGAAAACCTGGATGAAGCAGAACAACAAGTGGTTGAACAAGTGGGACATCAAATTACAGGAGTGTCCTAGCACCAATAGTGAAATAAAAAATTACGTGAAGGAAAAATTTAGGACTGCCATGTGGTCAAATCAGATTGGGCGAAAAAAAGCATACTACGTCAAAGAGTTTAACCCGACAAAGGATCATGGTGAAAAAACGTATTTAGGGGCTGCTATTAAAGGGAAAGCGAGGGTGTTAATTGCACAACTGAGGACGGGATCGCATCATCTTAGATGTGAGACCGGTAGATGGAAGTCTCCTAAGGAAACATGGGAAGAAAGAACCTGCATATTCTGCAATAAGGGGGTGGTTGAGACGGAGCGACACTTCTTCATGGAATGCATAGCTTATGAAGACATCCGTAAACAGTATGCAAATAGTTTGTGTATGGACGATATGCAGCAGTTATTTGAGGAGGATAAGATCAACCAGACGGCCAGCCTTCTGGTCAAAATCAATAGTAGGAGATCTGATTTAGAAAAGAGCATGAAAGAAAATTAAGTTGTGTCTTGGTCCCATAGACTGTTTAGTCTCGTGGACGTCATTAAAATCTTTCATTTCATTATCAAACCATCTAGTCAGTCCCTCTCACAAACCATGAATATGGGTATCAAAAGGGGTGCCTTCAAATGCATAGAAAATTGGCTACATAATAGCTTGAATGGTTTTCATAATTGCTTAACCAACAATATCTGTTACATGGCCATGAAAATTGGTACTTACTTTAAAGCGTTGCCCACATGAGTGGCCAGTTCATACGAATCAATGCTTTATTGCTTACTGTCAGAGACAACATTGTTAATGTGAACTCTGTGGAGCACCAAGTATATAATGATGGTTCGTAAACGAATAAACCAGTACAGACAAAAGCTACAGATGAACAGTAAGAGACAAGAACGTACAATCACTGCAGAACTTTCTTAACAGTTAAGAACATCACTGCAATGCCTCTGGAGCCGGTTTTAGACTGTATTAATACTAAATGTCTGCACTGTTTCAGTACAGGGAACCTCAACTTTTATCAAAAAAGTGCTAAAATCTGTATTATCCATAGGTGGGCATGTTGGGCATGTTGTACACGGCTGTTTAATGGGGTTGTATGGATCATGAAAAAGGCTTTTAATTGCTCAACGGGCATGATAAAGTGAAATGCAGAAAGTAAGCAAGGCATGCGTGACTGGAAGTGATTACAAATTTAATGGAGTCGGTGGGTGGAAGACCTGGAAAACTTTTCACACTTATCATGTGTTTAAACTTTTTGGAAACTTCGGTGGGACTTGAATCCCACGCTTTCCAGGACGACGTTAACTTTTATCAGCAGGAAACTGGGAACTGGAAAGGTATTTTAGATTTCAATTACTTCCACGGTATAGTATATGGCTTTTCACACAATAACAAATCCTGCAAAATCATGGATCGTGTGAGTTTGGAAAGGGGAAGTTGGCACCAAATCCCAATCGCGTCTACCATAAAGTAGAGCCCACTTTGCTTACACGCACATCGATTGTACGAACTGAATGTCCTTCCTAATCACGCGTTCCACGGGAGCCGCCTCAAATTTTGAATGGACAAACTCTAGATTTGACGACTATTTTTTAAAAAATACTTAAAAAACGTGTAGATTTACTTTGTGAGTAAATAAATATTTGGGAGGTATTTTCCACAGCGTGTCAAATTGTGATGATTCAAAATTGTAGTTTTACGTGTCAAACTCATTGATCCGTAACTCATGAAACATGGGTCAATGAGTTTGACTTGTAAAACTACACGGTTGAATCCTCATAGCAATATCACAATAAATATTTGATTTTTTAAATTTTATGAAGAGCTCCAATTAAGCTTTACATTGATTCACTCTTGGATTCAGATCAAATGATTCTTGCGATTTAGATCCAATTTGTTAAAATTTCTATGTTCTATGTTTTAACTTAATTTTTAAGGTCTAGTTTGTTAAAATTTCAACGTTTCATGTTTTAATTTAATTTTTACGATCCAGTTTGTTAAAATGTCAATGTTTCATGTTTTTAATTTAATTTCTAGGTAAAGCACATTTTAGTTTTGATTGACTTTTATTTTCATATATAATATTTTAGGTGATTTGTGGAGGTTTTAATTAAAGTCCCATGTTTATGATTGTGGGAATTTGTTCATGGGACATATATTTCATATAATTTTATTAGTAAGAAGTTATTTTTAATTGATGTTCTATTAGTGGAGGATACTACTACAATTTCAATGTGTTCTTCAATTTGAACACTTCTCCTCCTCCTCCCATCCCATCTCTTCCTCAAAGGAAACCAATTCTTTAGTATCGCCATCCAACTTAAATGCCATACTTGCTCTTCAACTTGAATGCTTCTCACATATCTCCTCCTACAAGGCAACCACTCCTCTTTATGTCGTTCGTCTTCCTCTTATGTTCCTCTAGTGTGCTTCTCCAACTTGAATATTTTTCCTCCACCCTACTCCATTGGCTTGAGTACCTCAACTTGTGCTCTTCCAAATGAAAGCTATTGCTTATAGCATGCTCCTCCAACTTGAATGCCTATCACCTATGGGACTACCACTAACTACAAATTAACCAAAGTGGGATTGCCACTTTAGCATGCCTACCAATACCAAGTTCTCTCTTAGGGAAATCTAAACAGGTTGGTCCCCAACATGAGAACCAAGTTCCCTTACCACTTTACCACAACCCCTTCAACCACTATATACAATTTGTTATGAACTACATTAATCCTCCTTTCTTTACTAATCGCCTTATAAAATTTACCTATAAATCAACATTATTAGGGGTCAATACCCTTTGTCATGCCATTTTTTAATCATGTCGTTTGATGTTCCTTTTCTTCCTCTAAAAATAAAGTGTTGAATGAATAAGACAATTGAGAGGGGGGGGGGTGAATCGGTTGTAGCAAATTAAAACATCAAAAACCTCAACAATAATCAAATCCACAGACATTCATTAAGCCCTTATTCTATTAAAGTGATTAATCATGAAATGCAGATAACATAAATTGAAAATAGCAACACCATACACAAGAGAAAACCAGATTTACATGGAAAACCCAATGAAAGAAAAACCACGGTGAGGATTAGCTTACAATATAAGTAATTGCAAAACCAGTACAAGGGCTCACCACCACATAAATAAACAATGAAGATAGAAGAGAAATGTTACATAGAGAACAACTTCTCAATGCAACAAGGAATCCACCACAAATGCTCTAACACTTTCACAGCCTTGCATGGATGATTGCAGACACCTTCAACTCACTACATTTAGGAATCCAACAGTTTGAAGTTCACACTGCTCTACTCAAATTCACATCAACACTTTTGTAATTCGCATTGCATTCATCACTCGCATCTATCTCACGTCTATCTTTCCTCTTTCTTGCATCTAACAACAAAACCACTCTTATTTATATCATCCTCAACCTTGAAAACCTTCTCCAAGATTGGCAACTATCTATTACATTTAAAATTTCAAATTAGGTCAGCACCTAAAAATTCTCGCGGTAGATAGGAATGAAGGTGACCCATATAAATCCTTAATTAGGACCCAAATTAATCCTAACACACCTCAATACGCTTTCATAAACTTCACATGTAGTGTTAACACAAGGTCAACCAATACCCGTGCTAAACACCATATAAACATTAAGTACACACTTCCTTAAATCAATCCATAACTTTTAGACAATAAAATTCACTTGAAAAAAATCTAGAATAATCCACAAACCACCTGAGATCCAACAAAGACTTCATTCAAACTAGCATCATAAAAATACTTCAACCCAGAACATCTAGTTACCCTTATTCACACATTGATGTATGAAACATACATTGTACTATACCAAATCAAGTGAAACCTTGAATGTACTGAAAGATACAAACAATATAAGCAACTTCCTAGATCCACACAACCAGAAACCAAACTGTGGAGAAATGCGGAGAAAATATGTTTCTCCTAGACCACAAAAAATACCTCTGAAAAATTGGTTCACACACAGGTGAAAATATCTCACTAAGAATTGCACAGAGATCTAGAAACCAAAATTTTGAATATAGCAACTACTGAAAACCTTGAACAACATATCATATCCACACAAGCATAGCATCAACACAGAAGAAATGTGGAGCACATCCCAGAGCACATTCTAAACACTTGCATAACACTAATTTCTTTGTTGTCAAATTTTCTCAAAAGCACTTGGAAACCAAGTACCAAAGACATCATCTCAGCACATTACACCATTCCAACACATCTCTAGACATTTCCACATAAAGATAGATCTATGTACTCACAACACTTCCTCAATATCTCAACTACACATGCACACAACCTGCAACATCATGTTTTCCTCTTTTTCACAATTTTCTCAATATCCTCAACAACTTCATCAAGAAGCAACCTTCCTTAACACATAATTGACATCAATGACAACGCCAACCTATTAAGATCTTGTTGAAATAAATGACAACATATTCGTACTTGCAACATAAATATTTTCAATAATATTTTCTAACGCCATATCTCTTGGCATTGTAATTGTAATTTTTTATCTTTCTTTTTTAAGTTGTCAATCTTGCAAATATTTTGCACAATACTTTACATATTAACAAGGAGTTCAAGAAATAGATGGGTGGAATTTTGGATCAATTAGGTGTTATTGTAAAAATCTAGGTGACTTGGCCAAGAGAATCAATGAAATTACTAGGAATTTTGATCTTTATTCATTTTCAAGGGTGTTGAATACCAACCTTTTCCAATTGGAGTACTAGAACTCTTCTTGTAGAAACCTAAAATTGACCTTTGATCAATTATGTTAATTTTGCATTATTTTATCCCTAATTAATTAAATAAATTTATTTAATTAATTATCTCAATTATTCTCCCAATATTAATTAAATAAATTTTATTATTTAATTAATCAATCTCATTATTATTTTATAATAATTAGATAAAACATAAACTTTTGTCCAATTAATCAATCACTAATCACTTCTAAGGTTCAAACTTAAATAAATAAATAAATAAATAATTTATTTTTTTAACTTGACTTCACATGTTGCATTCATCCAAGAATAAAATAAATAACCATGTAACAATGTTTATTTAATTTCCTAATTTGTACACCCTTTTAATCCTAGTTAGTTAATTAACTAATCATTTGCACAATATTAATTATGATTAATTAATTTAATCCCATGTCATATCTTAGCCAATCTACCCATAAAATCCTACAATGAAATCTTGACCCTCCATTATATCCTAGAAAATCTTAGCCATTCACACTACTCATGTGATCTCTCTCACACATATGCATGAGACCACATATCAAATCCATAATCTTATGTATTTTTTCACATGTGTGAGAGATCACTTGTCCCATATCTCACCTCCATGTGGTTTGTCACACATGTAAGAAGACAACATGCCAATTTAATTCTTATTATGCATCCACTGTCTTCCCCAAAAATCTTCTCAAATGTGTGAGAAAAGTGATTTTTTTTCTATTAGATTAAAATAAGAAAATACTGGCCATTCATTCCTATCAATTCATTCTCCCTTCACAAGGTGTCACTTGTCATCTTCTCATTAACCCAATCCTCACAAGCAATGAGGATGTGTATTGACTATAGAGAAATGAACAAGTCTTTAAAATATTGCTACCCAATACCCAAGATCAATGAGTTGATAGGGGAGATTCATGGTGATTTTATTTTTCAAAGATAGATCCTAGATTAGGTAATCATCATAATAGATTTTGAGAAAGGATATTCACAAGAGACCCTTTCAATGTCATTACATACATTATGAATTTTTTGTTATGCCATTTGATATAATAAACAATCTAGAAACCTTCCAATCATGCATGCATTATATTTTTCAAAAACAACTAAGAATTTTATCCTTAATTATTATTTGATGGCATTTTAATCTATAAAAAAATCTGAGAGGAGCACATGTATGAGCGATTTGATGAAGTGTTGGGAATTTTGGAATTACAAAAACTATTTGAAAAGGAGGATAAGTGTGAGTATTTTATGATAGAGATTTTCTATCTAGGTCACATCACTAGCAAAAAGCTTGAGTGTAAGTGGACATGGAGAAGATCAAAGAAATTCAGATCTGGCCTCTCCTGAGGACCTTGACATGGCTATGGGGATTCTTTATCCTTTGTAGCCACTAAATGTGATTTTTAAGAGTTTCTCTGACATAGCTACATGCTTAACTAATCTAATAAATAAGGTATATTTTACATGGTATAGGGATGCATAACAAGCATTTGACAAACTAAAAGAGATAATAAGCTTGTTTCCTATGTTAGCAATTTCATATAAATCAATCTTCCTTTTGAATGCGAATGCGATGTGTTAGGAGAAGGAAATAGGGCCATCCTCATGTAGTACAAGAATATGATTTTAAATTCAAAAGATCATGGAGGTGGAAATACAAATTCATTCATCTATGATAAGGAAATGTTGACCATCATGTGCACATTGGTGAAATTTAAGCAATACTTGGTGGGCAGCTTATTTGTGGTCAAATTGATCACAATAATTTGAGATATTTTCTCAATCAAAAGGATATAAATGAGAAGCAATAAAAGTGAGTGAACTAAAATTCAAAGAGTATAATTTTGATATTGAGTGTTCATCAAAAGAAAGAAGAATATTGTTGTTGATGCATTGTTTAGAAGGACACATATGTTTTTGATGTCTTAAATATCCATAAATTTGAAGAATGAAATCATAAAATAATATACCAAAAATGCATTGATAGATGATGTGTTGGAATGGAAGCTATTGGATTATAGGTACACCATTTGTAGTGAACTCATTAAATCCAAGGGATGAGTGTTCTTGGTTCTAAAATCAAGGATGATGATATTGTTTTTACAACTAGCTCATGACACTCCCTTGGTAGGCCACTTGAGGTATTTCAAAACCTTAAAATAGATCAATGAAAGGTTCACATGGGAGGGAATCAAGGACGATATCTTCACCGACATCAAAGAATGCATCATAATTTTTTAGAAGAATAAAATAAAATATACATTTTTACTAGGTATTTTACAGTGCTTGCACATGTCCTAAAGTAAATATTGTATATATGTTTTTATGGATAGACTATTAAAAAGGAATGCATATTTCTTTTTCATCTTTACATATTTTAAAGCATCAAAAGTGGTTGATTTTTTCTTCAAGGAAGTGATGAGACTCCATGGACTATTCAAGAGCATTTCAAGTGATGGAGAAAATTGCTTCATGATATTGTTTGGGGAGATCTCTTACTTTTGAAAAGAACTAAGACCACTCCCAATAGTAGCTACCACCCAAAAATTGATGGTTAGACCAATATTGTAAATAAACGAGTTGAAGGTTACTTGAGAAATTATGTTGGTGATAAAAAAAAGACTTGGATGAAGTGATTCTATTTAGGGGAGCACTATTATAATACCACCTAAAACAATCAATCAAGATGAGATTGTTTATGGCTTTGTACAAGTCTAAAGCTCAAAGATTTATTGATCTTATTTTGGTAGATAATAGGGTAAGAAGATCAAGTGGTGTGATAAAATAGAGCCAAGAAATTTTGAAGTCACTCAAGAATGATCTCTAGCAAGCTCAAAACCAACAAAAAATGTATGTAGATTGTCATAGGATCACAAGAATACTTGAGGATGGAGACACGATGTTTGTTATATTGCATCCATATAAACAATCTTCCTTTTAAAGGCAAGTGATCTAAGAAAATTAATCCTCATTTCTATGAATCTTACAAAATTATGAGAAGGATCAGTGAAGTTTCCTATGAGCTAGGGTTGCTAGAGGGAAGTAAGGTTCATAATGTGTTCCACATGTGTCTTGTCTAAAAATGACACTTGGAAATGTATATTATAACATGATAAGAGTTACAGATCTGATTGATGAAGATGGAAAATTATTTTTGATTTATGAAGTAACCATGGATATAAGGGAGATGAAGTTGAGAAATAGAAGCACCAAGGAGTACCTAATTTTGTGGAAGAATATTTAAATGAAGGATGCAACATGTGAAGGCCCATATATATTGGAACATCTAAGCCTATAATTCCTTGAGGAAAAGGAATTTTGATTGGGGTAGACTTGTCATGTCTTGTTTCTAGTCTTGATCAAAGTTTGTACATATCAGGTCTATACTTTTCTCTTCCCTATTCCCCTTAACTATGTTTTTTCCCTTCATGAGTACGCTTTTTATTCCAGGTCTACTCTTTCCTTCTTACTATAAAACTTTCATACTTCTCCATACTATCATGGATTTTATCTATTTCCCACCTCACTATTATATTTATCAAAATTATCCATCTTGTCATGCCCATTGGTCAAATCCAATTTACCTTGTCCTTTAGTCAAGTCTTGTGATATGGCCGATCTTTGATCCCTAATATTTCTACCTATGTTCCTCTTTCACTCCTTGACTTCCTATCACATCTATTATTTCTAGTAGTCTTTTTTTGGTTCCATTAATTTCAAAATGGAAATATTTCTCGGCCCCGATCACTATTAAAATTTGAAGTTTTGGGTTTACTTGGTGACCAACCCATTCTATTTGTGGAGGATATAAAAGATTAATTATTTTAGTTCATAATTATTTTCTACACATGTTCAAATTCCTTTAAAACTCCATTTTGAACACTTATTTTTTAGTGTGGTGATCCTAGGAAAAAAACCTTAGTGATTTTGGAGGATGATCTCATACATGGTTCATATTTTGGCTTCATTGGATGTAGTCTCCAACCACATTTTTTTTATCCAATTTACTATTTTTTGTATGAATTTGTTGTTGTGGTTATTGATATTGCAAGTCTATTTGAACATAATACAACTGTTGATGTAATAAGATAGAGATTAAGCTTTCATCTATTATTTTTTATTCATTATAATAAGAATATCAAGAGTTATTTTTGTCATTTTGTGTTTAAATGTAATGATATTACTAATGCATAAATATTAGTTTTAAATTTGAGTTTTCTAAGATCTAATTAAATGCTAGGGCCAATAGTGTTGTCAATCAAATAATAAGCGTTTGTGGAAGGTTAAAACAATACTTTTGCATTATTATAATTTTTGATTAGGGAAATTAAACTTAAGAATAATGATAGCCTAATTACACTTTGGGAAATTACCTCTTGAAAATATTGTGTAATTTTTGATAAATCTACTATAGATAAACATAATATCCTAATATTTTTTCATATTGAGAATCAAATTTGAGAGAAATTTGTTACACATTGGAAATAATTTTTTTTAGATGGATGGTAATTTTTTCCATGTTATAATATTTTTCTAAGATAGAGATTAAATCTTCATGTATAACTTGTAGGGTGATCTTTTGTATCTAAATGTCTTATATATAATTTTTAAATAAAAATATGAATATGGGGAAGTATAGAAAATTTAAAAAATAGTCTGTGATAAACTAAGTTGATTAAGGCCCAAACTTTTATAAACAATACCATAGCTTTTTTTTGAACATTATAAATACTTAAAATTTCCAACTTGAGGCAATTTTAAATATAGGTGAACTGTACACATAAAAAGAACCCAAAGATATCAAAATTTGGGGGATAAAAGTGTCAAAAATAGCCAAATGGAAACATATGGATAGTAAAAGATTTATTGGTTATAGATATATCACACACCTTGATCACATGGCCATAGACCAAAAGAAAAAGCCACAACCATAGCCCACAATGGTAAATGTGCTAGGTATTAGAACAATAACAACTAAATCAACATAGGCTCGCACATACTTCTACACACACGAACACCTATAACAATATTGTACATATATAATAGCTATAAGACATCAGCAATAAAATATAGCTAGATATAGTATTCTTGGTATTCATATCATGTTTCCCTTCTAATTCTAAGAATTGAGATTGTAAATTCTAAATGTGTCTTTCTATGTCCTTGTTGACTTAAGTTGTTCTTTAAGAACTATGAATGTATTTGTAATTTGGAGAGAAAAATAGCTTAAATCATTTGAATTTCAATTAACAAAGGAAAGATTGTGTTAGAGAAAATAATAAGTAGTTTAATTTACAAAAGAGCTTGATGATCACATGCTTATGTGTATGAGTGAGCATATTGTGGGAATCTATAAACACCAAGGAGGGTTAGTTTTTATGTTGTCTTGAGCTAAGGGGGTATGCAATATTTAAAAATGAGGAACCATAGTTTGTAGGCATGAGTGTAGAGCTATAAGGTATGCTTGATAAAGTTAGGCTTAGCATAGAAGGGATGGATGAGAAGGGGACATAGGAATCCGAGGTGGGTACCAATGAGAAAATTTACACATAGGAGTTTCCACTTAGTGAGTTGGGATTGTGCATCCATTTTGGAATACCAAATTTGTAGACAAAGCTTATTCCATATTGGTTGATTGTTCACTTATATTTCCAATTAGTTTTGATACAATATGACATGGTGATGGGTAGAAGGAGTTTCTTGGTGATGTTTTTTGTAGAATGTGGACAAGAAGATAGAGAGTTTAAGCAAGGTGAGCTTCTAAAATCAATAATTGGTTATATATCAAAGTGGGAGGGTGAATTGGAGCTTGAGTTGCTACTAAGACTTATTATTAAATATGGTTAGATCCTATAGATCTTTGAACAAATAGATTCCCTTATTAAATGGGTATTTACCTTTGAATTAACTACATTTGATGGCTACAGGTTTATCATCTTGTTGAAGTAGATAGTTCCACTAGATGGAAGGAGTAAAGAAGCCTTGCAAATGATATTGAAGGCAACCAATCCACGAGTTTTGGAAAAGGAAAATATGAGTATCTTTTCATTCCATTTGATCACGTCCTAAGGATGATCAACAAAATAAAACTAAATGTAAAAATACACCAAAGGTTTCTAGCTCGTTCATCCATTCAAATACCCTCGTAATCCATTTGGAAACTAGGAAAATAGCTTGGGACTAGGGATTACTGGTGCCCAAACATAATTTGTCTTTTGGCTAAATGTAATGTAGCCAAGAGATAGTAGGGACACCCTTCTTTTTTGCCTTACTTGGTCCTCAAGATTCTCCTAATAAGTTGTGTCAATTGGTTGTAAGAACTTTTGGAAGGAAACCAACAAGAATAAATATTGGCTTGACTTATTACCAAAAGGATTTTGTTAGCCATCTAAATGTGTCCAACTATGTACAAGAACTAGTTTTTCTAGTTCACGAGTGTTCCTTTGACTTTATTCGATTTAACCAAGTCCAAGTGTTTGAGTGAGACATCTATGCTAAAAGTGATAGAAAGGTAGTTAGTGATGGTGAAATAATTCACTTCTTGCCACTCAAAATCTACTATGGGTGAATTATGTATGGGTCATAATGAACTCAATATTATGCATGACCAACTTATAACACAGATAGTAGAAAATAGGTCCAAGAGATCAATGCTATGCATTTCTTCATCTAAATATTTTTGAATAAACAACATACTATTGATCTAGTAAAGTGAGAATTAAGAGCTTTAGCATCACTTGGAAGAGAGATAGCATGGATAAGATAAATGGACTAGGTTTGTCGGAATATATAACCAAGAGAATTGGTTGTAAGGACAAAGAAGAAAGGAGGAAAGGAGTAACCTTAGTGGATGGATTTAGTTAAGAAAGAAGCATATGTAATAGATAGGATAAAGAACAAATGCGAATATGAATGTAAGAAAATACAACAATTGATACTATACCATTTGAATGTAACATTATGTTAATAGTAATATATTATAGCATAGATTGGTTAGACTCATGTAAAATGTGTTATGGTGTATATTATGGTTATTAATAAATTTATTTTATTATTTGCACATGTTATTTCTTGCTGCAACCTCCTATAATCTACCACACTCACTTTGTTTCTCTTCTTATCCCTAACACTAGGGTATAAATACAACATTTCAAGTATGTAAGAACATAATCTCTATGCTGCACATTACTTGCTAACAATGGTTAGAGAGGGGGGTTAAGATATCAAGATGAATTAAATGTCTAGAAGTTGAAAGGAGAACATGACAATTAGGGGATATGTAAAATCCAGCCTTGAAATCATTTTCCTCAAGAATCCTTTACAACAATTGCTCCATGTAAACCATTAAGGCATGTAAAGGTCAACTTTGCCCAATAGAGGATCAAACACACCTAGCGAGTTGTGGGCCAATGTCCACACATCATGTTTTAATTTAACATAAGCGTAAGAGCTATCCCAATTGTAGTTGATGGGATGCTCCTCCATGTTGAAATCACTCCCAAGTAACCAATTAGTAGTTGGTAGATCGAGACCTATCCATTCTTGAAGCAAAGTTCTCTTTAATGAAAATTGGGGGCATAAATAGAACAAAAGCCAAATTGAGAGCCTTGAAGGGGCATGGTGACCCAAATGCAATAGTTATCAGGGTTAATGTTAGATACCATAATATAATTTTCAAGAGCACACATCTATTGAGGTTAAAAGAGGATTTGTTAGGATTTATTGGTGAAAGTTAGGATGCATAAGGGGATTTCAATGGGCCTTCAATAGAATCATAGTTGGCAAGGTCTGAAGTGTTTGAAGAAGGAAGCATTGAATGCTGTTTGTGGACAAGGCAATTTTGAATGAGATGTTCGTCCTAGTGGCAATAAAAACATGCATCTGGCTTGTTAAGATAGTTGATCTACTAGTCAAATTCAAAACCAACATTGACAAGTTTAATGGTGTTTGGAGGGGACTGAGTAGGAATTCGGATGGTTTGATTTCCGAAGTATTCGTGGAAAAAGAAAGGTGGAGAGGCTGATTAGAAAGCAGGTCTAGGTGGGTATGTTGTGTGGTCCAAGAGTTATCCTTATCACTACCGCCCTCCAGATCGTCTCATTCAGCAGCACCGTTTTCTCATTTACTTTGAGTTTTGAGGTGAAATGAATAGGAATGTGACCGCCATGAATGCAGACGATAACATATGATACAACCTGCTCCAGATAGATCTGAAAATTCATTAAAGGAGGAAATCCAGTCAGGAAATTGACTGCTAGATGGCGATTTCGAAAGGAATCCTGTTACACTTATCTTTCTGGACTGAAAAGTTTGTTTATATGTCTTTTCTGATAATAATGTTGACCACATGTGACTAATAGACTCAATTTCTCAGTAGTGTGTTAAATCATGATATGTATACGAGGATTTAACTACATAGTTTTTGAGTGAATCTCATTAATCTTTACGTGCATAATATAGTTTACAAATTATTATATTGTTATTCTGTCATATATTTTGTTTTATATGTTATATGTATATAATTAAATTGATTGGATGGTTTCTTTGATTGATAGATGACGATTTTGAAAGGAATCCTATTACATTTATCTTTTTGGACTGAAAATTTGTTTACGTGTCTTTTGTCATAATAATGTCGATCACATGTAATTAGTAGACTAAATTTTTCACTTGGTAGTACTTTTAGGAGTGTGTTAAGTCATGATATGTGTATGAGGATTTAACTGCATAGTTTTTGAGGGAATCTCATTAATCTTTACGTCGATAGTATATTTTATGAAAAAGAAGAGTATAATACAAGTTAATAATTGAACATTTTATTTTGATAGTTCACTAAATATTATATTATTGTTGTGTCATGAATTTTGTTTTATATGTTATATATAATTGAATTAATTTTATGGTTTCTTTGTAGTTTATTTTTATTTGTATTTTTTTAAGTGCTTTTATGTCAAATTTAAAGTGGCTTTGTTATTTGATATGAGAATATGAGTTGAAGCTTATAAATAATTATATCAAGTTTCAACTGTACAGTTTTTTAGTAGATTTCATTGACTCTTACGTTGATGGTATACTCCTCGATAAAAGAGTATACGAAAAGCTAATAATTGAACACTTTATGTTGATGGTTTACCAATTATCATACTGTTGTTACATCATGAAATTTGTTTTATAAATTATAATATTAACAAATTGATTTGATTTGTTTTATATGTTACATATATTAATGAATTGATTTTATGGTTTCTTTTTAGTTTTTTATTTTTAAAATTTGGATGGGATTTATGTCAAATTTAGAGTGGTTTTATTTTTGATGTGGGAATATGAGTCTAAATTGATATTTCTATCCAAATTTAGTGGCATAGTTTTTAAGTAAAGCTTATTGACCCTTACATTGATAGTATATTCTTTGAAAATAGAGGGAATAAGACAAACTAATAATTTAGTACCTTATGTTGATGGTTTACCATTACCATATTGTTGTTGTGTCACCCTTTTTTATATATCACATATATTAATGAATTGATTTGATTGTTTCTTTGTAGTTTGTTTATTTACTTATTTATTTTGAGTTGGTTTTATGTTAAATTCATAGTGGATTTTTAATTTGATTTGGGGATATGAGTTTAAATTATTATTTATATCAAAGTTTACTTGTGTAGTTTTTAAGTGAATCTCATTGACCTTTACATTGATGGTATAAACTTCAAGAAAGGGCAGTATAATACAAACTAATAATTGAGCACCTTATGTTAATGGTTTATCAGTTACCATATTGTTGCGTCTTGAATTTTGTTTGATATGGAACATATATTAACTAATTGATTTGATGGTTTCTTCATAGTTTTTATTTCAATTTTTTTACAGTGGGCTTTGTGCCAAATTTATAGTGGTTTTATCATTTGATATGGGAATATGATTTTAATCTTACATTTCTTTAGTTGGAAACAAAAGATTGAGGTTATTCATTTGTCAAAGTTGCTTGAGCAAATCCTAGTCTCATTCCTTAATATTGTATCTCTATAGAATTTAAAATCTTGTAATCAAGGAACATACCATAATCCTCACCAGTTTTGCTCAAACATTTAAACTAAAACCCTTTGATATTTTTATTTATTTTTAAATAATATAAAATAAGAAAAATATTATTATATACAATAATTTTAGAAATATTAACTCTAAGTATTTAAATATTTCTTATTTTAATTTTATTTTACTTTAAAAATAAATTTAAGTTAGCTAAGGTAATGCAAACAATAAAAATATTCTTAATTTAAATTTTACAAATAATAGAGAAATGATAAGTATGAAATAAACTATATTTTAGAGATTAAATGAAGGAAAAAGGGATTCGTAAACATTAAAATATATTAATTTATATTTTATTAATAATAGGGGACGACGTATATGTTATAAGTATTATTTCAAAAATTAAATGAAGGGAGAATTGTATTTAATTCTTTAAATTATGATGAAGAATAATTTTCATGTTGTGTAGAATTCAATTGTCTATATGTAGAAAACATAGATGTATTTTTATGGGTGCAAGGCCTTTCTAATGTTCAATAAACTTGGTATTTATGAGTGGACACATGATTTAGAGGATAGGTTCCTAACTAAATAGTTCACCAAACCCTCACAAAAGCTTCATTAAATTATCAACCAAGGCTTGTAAGCTTTTGACAATGCTAGCACTATATGTACATTCAAGGATACTAACTACACCCTATATCAATGGAACAAAGGTGGTCACACATGTATAGAAAACTGTAAAGTTTGGGAAAGAAAATAAGCTAAATTGTAAAATAAGGAAAATATCATGAATCTATTGTTTGTACTATGGGTACCTTATGCTTAATGCTATAGCTGTTAAAAATCAAATTTGAATGTGCAACTATCTAACACTACTGACTACTGACTTCTAACTTCTTCAAAGAATAACTCAATGTAATGTTACATAATGTAATTCATGCTGCATAATGATGCAAGGACATCAATCTGATTTCTAATTTATGGCTTGTAGTGTCGAGATGAATGACAGGAGAAGGTGGATGGAAGCTCCTGTCACCACATTGATAGGAACATTGTCAAGAAGTTGTTAGTTAAAAAGAGAACCGACCAAGTTAAAGAAGTTATGAATCAGGAGATAAATAATAGGTGATCAATTTCTATAGTAAATTATGGATGGTTTGAGATTAATAGCTGAGCAAGTAGTTTAATATGTCCACGAGGTTGCATTTGGTAGAGGGAAAGGACTACTTGGGGATTCATGTGTTGTTAAAAGAATCAGTTATGGTTGATGAGTGGGATTTTTTTAAATGGTTGGATTTTAGTTGCGATCGATGGCAAAGGATAGCTAGGGGGTGTTTTGTTAAAGGAGATCACACATGAAACATGTGGGTCGGGGGAAGAGAAGAAAAGAGGCCGTTAGAAGAACAAGGCAAAAGGTAGAGGCCAAATGAAAGGGAGGAAAAATATATTGTAGGAGGGTGATGACAAGAAGAAGGTGAATAGTATTATTAGATGGAAGCCGAAAAGAGTAAGGGAGGTTGAATAAATTTGAAGAGGCAGAGCAACCGTAGGGGAGGAGAGGAAGGCCAATATGGGAAGAGTAGGAGGTCGATAATGTGAAGGAAAGAGCAGTGATGGAAAAAGAATGAAGAGTATTCAAATAGAGAAAGTGGAAATAAAGAATGAGTAGAGGTTCAAAATAAAGGAGAGGCCAAAAGTTGAAAGAGGCCGAATAAGAGAGGAAAAAGTGGAACCGTATGGAAAAGAATGAAGAATTTCCAGAGGGAGCCGAGTCCAGTTAGGGAGTTGAAGTCATGGGTTGAGGTTGTTTTTGATAGTTTGAATAAAATATTTGTGTGTTTTAGTCGATCCTAGTAGAGTCGAAGTCTTTGTAGCCTGTGATGTGAGATTGAAATAAGATAAATAAAGAGTGAATGTTTTGTTGCAGAATGTTATATGTATTTGATGATTTTTAATCCTATAGCAATTCTATGTTTTATATAAGTTATGTTCAGTATTAATGAATTCCCTATTCTGACAAGTTTCTATAGATTTCATGTTGATTGTTTGATAGTGAGGGAGGAATCATCAAAATTGGTTCCAAATCTGGAGTCTAAGATGACAGGCCATCATTTGGTATCAAAGCCCAAAAGATTTGGGCAATAAAAGTTTGCTATTTATTTTGGTAATTTGGTGGAAGCATAAATTATTGGAAATTTTTGTGTTGCAGATTGACAGAGGAAGAGAGAAGAACTTGGGATCAAAAGTCTAGGCAAGGAAAATGGTAGAGTAGCCCGAGGTAGGTATTAGAAGATGGAAAGACACAACAAGTTTGCATAGGTAGACCACCGAAGGAGAGGCAACCTGCACTAGAATTGGCAAGAGACATGTGATTGTGTGTGAACTGATCATTGAAGGTGAGGTAATTCACACTTGAAGAGTAAGCAGTTGTGTCTCAAGAAGACCCTAGGTGAATTTGTTGTAGAGGGTAGTGAAGGAGGAACGAAAGATTGCTAGAGATTGAGAGGGAAGAAGATCGTTGAATAAGTGTAATGGATTGCAATAGTGTGAAGGATGGGGATTAGTGTAAGAAGACCCATGATAATCCAATATTGGGATAGATATTGGGACGAGAAGGAGAGCATAAAGCTTTGAAAAGAATTGAAAGAGATTGTAAGAAGAATGGATATTTTGGAAAAGAGTTATTTTCCTAATAAGGTGGTGATTGCAAAAATTGGACAAGAAGTAGAGGACAACAAGTCTACAACAGTGTCATGTCTTTTGTAAGGCATGGAAGAAAACTATGATGCAATGAGAAATGTAGCAAGGGTTGTAAATGAAAAAGAGAATAATGGGAATGTAGTAATTAGAAATGTGGCAGCAATGATAGGAATTAATGAAAAGATAGAAGATGCAGTAATGGTTGAGGAGAACATGAGAAGAAATAAAAAGAAAAGAGGGAAAGAAAAAGTGCAGAAAGAAACACTTGGAATAGAAAATAATGAGGATAGGAAAGTGTCCAAAAAAGAGGCACTCAAGGAGACAACACAATCTCTTGATTTATTTGCTACTGATTTGTTTGAAGTTGTGAATGCAGGTATGAAGAAGGTTGAGAACAAGCCTTTAGAGACACCAAGAGGAAGGCCAAGAAGAGAACCCAAAGATAAGGAAAGAGATAAGGAAGAAATAAGATGAGTTGTAGCCCCATTCCCTAGAGATGAAAAGAGAACTATTGTAGGAAAGATTTAAGAGAAAGATATGGTAAGCCAAGTGGGGCAACAAATCAATGAAGAGGTAAAAGTTCATTTTGGTGGTGATTTTGATCATGCAAGTAGACATAGGGATGTGAATACACAGGTTAGAAAGGAGGAAGTAAAGTTTGTAGATCATGGGTATATAGTACTGTCTTGGCAAAGGAAACCAGTGGTTAAAGAATGACAAAAAGAAGTGAGGCAAGGAGTGGTTGAAGATATAACCCATGGCAGAAAATTAGCATCAAGGATGGAGTGTATGAAAAATATTTAGAGGAGACAACAAGATAGGCCAAGTGCAAAGGTAGCAAGGTGTCAAACCAAGAAGATGGACAACCAAGTATGTGTAGTGAAGCATGGGACAACTGTAGGAGAATTTGATAATGAGAAGAAGACAATACAAGCAAAGGGAAAAGGTGTAGATGTAGACAAATCCACTGAACCAATGAACATAATAGAGCCCATAGAGGGTAGAAAGGAGAATAGTGCCCCGAAGCATGCAATGGAGTTAGAGGAAAAGCAGCATGGCAAGTGCAAGGCAAGAGGTAGACAATTTGATTTGTATGATGATGATGTTGAGGCTTTGAATGAAATTTATGAATATGAGGAAAGGTTGTGGCTAACTATGGATGAAAAGAAAATGAGAAGAGAAAGATCTAAAAGGAGGAAGTAAAGCAAAGGAAGGCAAAATAGAATGTATAGGAATGAGTACAAGAGAGATATGAAGAATGAGTTGGCCAAGCGGAATGGAAACCAAAGGGGGAAAGCAAAGGAAAACATGGAGAGTGAAGGAGGAGCAACAAAAAATATAGATGAGGAAGCTGAAGCAACATAGAATAAAGAAGGTTAAGATAAGTACAATCCTGATGGACACTTGGAAAAGGCAGAAATTGAAGAAGGGGCAACAAACATGAATGGCACAGATAATTTGTAATTTGAGGATATCATTTTCAAAGTGTGAATTAGTATGGCAGATGAAGATAGATAATGAAGATAAGAGTATAAGTGGAAAGGGTACAATGGATTATAGAAAGGTAGGTACAACAATACATGTAGAGGTGAACAAAAATGTCTTTTACGAGAATGTTGCTATGCATTTATTTATTGTGTTGATTAATGGTAAATTTGGGAAAAAGGTCCAAAATCATGTATGGTATTGGGGTTAGTGATGGGAAAGTAGGAAATATAAATGAATTTTTGTTGTCTAATTGGGCAGTAGGAAAAGAAGTATATGCGTTGGTGAGTGCAGATTTGTATAAGTCTGAACATGTCTTTGGTATAGTAGACAACTCGATGGGTGAAGTTGCAATGATTGGAGAAACAAATGTTGAATTATTTAATCTCAACATTAAGTATTGGATGGACTATTTGGATTATGAATGTGGAAACAAGTAATTTGATAAGAATCGAGTGTGATATTGAGCAATAGTGTTGGAAAAATGTGTTGAAGATTCCAGAACGAGTATGGAAAAAGAGAAAGAAAAGGATACAAGAATATGAGTTTTGAATAATGGACCCATGTGCAAGAGCACATTCTTTTTGTCCCTTGGGGAGTCTCATGTAGAGGCATCGATCTGATTTCTAATTTATGGCTTATAGTATTGAGCTGAATGATAGGAGAAGGAAAATGGAAGTTCCTATCGCCATAGTGATAGGAACATTGTTAGGAAGTTGTTTGTTAAAAAGATAATCGATCAAGTTAAAGAAGTTATGAACCAGGAGATAAACAATAGTTGATCAATTTCTAGAGTCAATTATGGATGGTTTGAGATTAATAGCTGAGCAAGTAGTTTAATATGTCCATGAGGTTGCATTCAGTAGAGGGAAAGGACTAATTGGGGATTAACATGTTGTTAAAAGAATCAGTTATGGTCAACGAGCGGGCATTTTCTAAATGATTGGATTTCAGTTGTGATTGGTGGAAAAGGTTAGCCAGGGGATGTTTTGCTAAAGAAGATCACATAGGAAACATGTGGGTTAGGGGAAGAGAAGAAAAAAGATCATTAGAAGAACAAGGAAAAAGGTAGAGGACAAATGAAATGGAGGTCGAATATATTGTAGGAGGGTGATGCCAAGAAGAAGGTGAACAATCTTATAGATGGAAGCCAAAAAGAGTAAAGGAGGATGAATAAATTTGAAGAGGCAAAGCGACCATAGGGGAGGAGAGGAAAGCTGATATGGGAAGAGTAGAAGGCTGACAATGTGAAGGAAAGAGGAGAAATGGCAGAAGAATGAAGAGTAGTTGAATATAGAAAGAGAGGGTAGAAATAAAGAATAAGTAGAGGTTTGGAATAGAGTAGAGGCCGAAAGTTGAAAGAGGTCGAATAAGAGAGGACAAAGTGGAACCATATGGACAAGAACGACTAACTTCTAGAGGGAGTTGAGTCTAGTTAGGGAGTTGAAGCCATGGGTCGAGGTTGTTGTTGATAGTTTGAATAAAATTTTTGTGTGCTATAGCCGATCCTAGTAGGATCAAAGTCTTTGTGGCCTGTGATGTGAGATTGAAATAAGATAAATAAAGAGTGAATGTTTTGTTGTAGAATATTATATGTATTTGATGATTTTTAATCCTGTAGCAATTCTATGTTTTATATGTTATGTTCAGTATTAATGAATGCCCTATTCCAACAAGTTTTTGTAGCTTTCGTGTTGATTATTTGGTAGTGAGGGAGGAATCATAAAAATTGGTTCCAAATTTGGAGTCTAATATGCCATGCCATCACATAATATCATTCATGAAATTCACATACATATAATTGAGAATTTAGATAAATGGATACAGCAATGTAACATCTAATCTAGTACAAAAGATAAGATGGGTTGACAGTACCTCATTTGGCCCTTGCTCGAGTTGCTGCACCCACAAGAGATATCAACTATGCACTTCTTATCAACAAATCATGACAGTAAACTAGAACTCCTTTACTGCATAAGAATTGGAATTCTTACAATTTGTCAAGAATCTCTAAATATTTCTTATTCATTAGTACATGATTATTGTGACTGGATAACATGAAAATAATAATAACTAAGTACTAACTGGTAAATCAATCAAAAACTAGATTTTCTCAACCATTGATCCCAATATATAGGCTTGAGAGGAGTTTTATTCATACAAGGACTAAAAATATAACATAAATGTATATGTCCAGTCTCCCTCAAGAATAAGGAGAGGACTAGTCTTTGTAATTGATAACCATAATGGAAAAATATAGAAGAAGAGAATTTAAACAGTAACTCTACCCTACAAATATGTGCTCCATGCAAACTGTCACATCATTAAACTTCCTTACTCATAGTAGACTAATTCTTCTTGTCATCTTATTTGGTGTTGGTGGTGACTCACAGTTGACCATTCAATGTTTGTCTTCATTCCTTCTTGGAATTATTTTGTTTCAAGTGTTCTAGCTTATCCCCTACAACTGGTTGTGGTCCTTCTGCTACAGTCTAGAAATCCAGTTGTTACGAGCTACAATATTATTGGCTGGAAGATGTTAGTTTTACTACGAAGACATTCACACGATTATCAACCATAATTAAACCATAAAAACATAATAAATCCTATGAACATTCATACATCCAGAAAAACATATATCAATATATCATATTCATATTTCTATGTATTTAGGTGACCTCTCAAAGTACATAAAAGGCTTATAAAATATGTATGAAGTCTTAAATGTTTGTGAAACTCAACAAATTAAATGATAAAAGCATAACCAATGACAGAAAAACTAGCTATTATCTAGACCCATCATTCCGCCCAACTAAAATATTTGCTTGTCATCAAGTGACTTTTAAGATCGAAGGACCTTATACTGAAGAGCTATTTCCCTGAAATCAACTACAATTTCAACTCCCTTTTTTTGTTTCAAATAATAGCTTTTTTGATCCACGAGACTTGCCAATATGTGTTCTCTACTGTTTCTTCCTCCCCATGTTTCTTCCCTATCTAGTGTGGTATTGGAAAGAGGAGAATAGATGGATGAAAGATGAGTGGGAACAATGTAGCTCCATATTTCCTTGCAATGTCTATGTACTTATGAGATATTCAAACCATGGCTACAAAATTATACAGGGAGTGTGGTTCCTTTATCTTCAACTCAAGTGTCAACTCTTCCCATCTTTTTTGCACAAATTTGAAGGTTCCAATAATATGTCCTATAGCTAATCTCTTCATCCTCACATAATCCTATACTTTGATATTTATTATCTTCTTTTCTACACCTCCAAGAGTTCTATCCATTCTTCTATAACTACATTGGGATCTATTGATTCTTTTCTAAGTTGCAAAGAAATAGATTTTTCCATTTCATTGTATTCTTGTAAAATTTCACCCCTCTGCTCTTCATTTTTGATATAGGAGGCCATAGCTCCAATTTGTAGATCTCCTACAAAAATCAAAGGATTCCAAGTAGTCTCATCTGAAAGAATATAATTATGTAGGTAGAGTTCACAAAGATGGTTTTGCATTTCAGGTGTAGAATCATGAAAAGTTTCTAAAAATAAGAATTTCTTATTCATTGCTATAGGAAGGTCACTGATTAATTGGCTAAACTAAAAACACAATTTTTTTTTTGTCAGTAATAAGGCATAAACCCTAGTAGGTGGCATGCACTTTAGCAATTGTGTAGTTTTGTTTTCTATTTCCTCAATTTTCATATTCAACCTTTTTACTTCATTTTCTTGTCTTTCCAATTCGTCGGTGTGATTGGAAATCATTTCATTTTTCTCCTTTTCCCATTCTTTTTTATTTTTGGGAGAATTTTTGTGTTCTTCTCCAAAGCTCCACACCCAAGGACACCACAATTGGCCTAGTGGGGGTTATGATCAAAGGAATTAGGCCTTGGGGTACTAGTTGTTTGTTTTTTGCTTCTATTATAGCAAGTTGTTCCAACTCCTCCAATTTAGACCCATGCTCATTTACTTATAGAGATTCTCCTCCAATTCTCTAATTCTTTCATCCCTCTCACCATCCTTTTGTTGATGTGTTTTCAACAATTCTTTCAATTGCTTCTTGCAATTCTTTGCTAATATTCATTTGTTCAATAAAAAGTTCTTCATCCTTTTCCAAAAACTGTTCATCCCTTGTTGCACTTGTATGTTTAAAACCCTCTAAAATATGGATTTTTGGGATCTCCTTCTCATTTTCTTAGGTACAAAAACACCCTTTGAATTAGATTCATAGATACTAGTAAAATACCAAGATTGTACAATAGGTGTCTTTACCTTATCACCAGAGGCATTCTCCTCCGCATCTTTATTTGTTTCTGTAGTGTTGAAAATTGTACTCCCTTCTTGGAGATTGTACAATTTCACACTTAGTTTGGACTTATTTTAGTACCCTTGCATTTATGCCCTTTAAATGATCATTAATAGGCCCCTAAGACCCTTATTATGGATCCCAAGGCTTATTTCAACTGAAATCCTAAAAAAATCAATAAACACATTTAATTTTCTAACCTCTCGACAATTTCTCAGCCCAAAAAGCTAGGGTGGGACCCATGCACCACCTTGGGCATATGAGTCCCCCTAGGTGGGACCCATATGCCACCTTGGGCATATGAGTCCCTTTTGGGCCCTTTTTAGGGTTTTGAGAAGGAAATTCAAGTTTTCAATTCAAATTTCACAAATGTTAGCATTTGGGATCTAATAAATGGTAAATTAGATGGGATGCCTATAAAATCTAAGTCTCACTCATTTTTTGACAATTAAGGAACTAGAGAGAATAAGACAAGTGATCAAGTAAGCAAGAGATTCAAGCATTTGCATTCAAGAGTTAGGAGCTCAAGCAAAGTTGAAGTCTTGGAGTAGCATTATAGTGTTTTTGCAAGTCTTCAAGCTCACTTTCATTTCAAGATCTAGCATTGTCAAAGGTTGATGATGGTTTCCTATGGAGGATCATGATGGATTCTAGGTTGTAGAAATGTAATTGGCCATTGAACCAAGCCTAATGAATTGTTTCCTAAGTGATTCCATCTTCCATTATCATCCTACTTTCTACCTAAAGGAAGGTACATGCATTCTTATGGCTGATTAGGGTGATTAAAGATCTCCCAAAGTGAGTCATCATTTCATATTTCATGTATGCATCCTATTCTAGCACATTAGAATAGGGTTTTATTGCATTTTAAATCTCTTAATATTAGACACACTTAATATTATGACTTTCACACACATTTCCATTTCATATCTATATTTTCTATCAAGGTTTAATTACCAACTAGGGGTTTGACTAAGGAAAACCCCCCATAAGCAAATCAACACAACATTTTGTTTTGTATATTTTTAACTAGTTCAAATATAGAAGCAAAGTTTGGAAAGCATAGGAAGTATATAGATAGGAAAGCAATTTTAGATCTTGCTTTTTTAGAAAGGATTATCAAGACTAAATCGTTGGGCATATGAGTCCTAGTATATCTCTTTTTTCCATTTTTCTATAGATCCTGATTTGCCATTAGAAGATTCCAGATTCTGGCCAGATTCTAGTAGCAGGACTAAATCACCCAGTCTAGCGTATGAGTCCTAGTGCATTTTAGAAACAATAAATTTTAGGGTTTTCAGATCTTGTTTGGACATCTCCTATCCTCTGGGTACTTTTTTGTTTCTCTCTGTTTAGTAATATTTCTCCTTTGAAGCTTTGTTTTAATGCCGAACCCCCTTTTTAATCACACATAAGGAAACCCCCTTGGAGTAACCCATTCCCTCAATTGAGTCACTTGGTTGAGGGATCTCTAGGGTTTCCTAATGAGCTAAGAGTAAAATAGGTCCTAACCCCCCCTTTGGTTCCATCTCTAAAAAAGGTGGAAACCCTATTTCCTTTGGTGTAGTTTCTACCATTACAACATCTTCTTGTTTTTATTTTGTTTCTTTTAATACAACATATTATTCTAGCTTTTTAATTGATCCTCTCATGACCCCCTTCTTCTTTAGGCATTGTGATTGCCTCTTGGATTGTGTGGGCCTCTTCTACTCTCTTGCAAGTGTAGAAGTAGAAGCCCCACTCTTCCCTTTCTTTGCTTTATTTCCCTTCTTCTACCCCTTTACATGTGTAAAGGTAGAGGCTTCATTGTTTCTCTTTTTACCCCTTGGAGACCTCTTAGAATCAAGGGTTTCTTGATTTCCTTTTGTTGTGGGTTGCTCATTAGAGGCTGCAAATTAAGTTTCTTCAAAACCTTCCTCTTTTGGTTCCTCCATGTTGCAGATAGGTGTTGCAGCAAGGGAACCAATAGGTATTTCTTCCTCAGGAACAACAAAAGGTTCTTCTACTATTTGTTCTTGGCCTTTGTTTCCCTCATTAGGAATTTATAGGATATTGTTGATATTGCTACAATTAAGAAAACTTTCCCAATAAATATTTGGAAACTGAGCCCTAAGACTCCTCTTGATCACTAATGTAACCAAATAGAAATGAGATAATGTTGTATTATTTCTTTTCCTCTTGTATTCATATGGAATTCTCTTTAATAGATTATGTACAAGAAATTAGGAACATTCACATGCCTATTATGGCGAAGATGACTTAATAGCTTGAAATAAACTGTACATAACAATTTTTTTCTCCCATCATAGGTCAAATACTTAACTAAATAAGAAGCAACTGAATCCAAAATCTAGGGTAAATACAATCATTTAGTACCTTGTGAAGAAGAATCTAGGTTTTCTCCTGGTTGAGAGAATTCATTTCTTCCTGCAATGGCATCTGCCCTAACTAGATATTCTTCTCCTTCTCTTGGCAATCCATATGATTCAAATATAACATATTTTGAGGCATCTACCCTTATGCCCCTAACAACTACTTCATCATTCTGTAATGTGGCTACAAACTGTTGGGTCATAACCTCATTAAATTTTGTGAGCCTCAAAAATTTTTGTAACCAACTAGCTCGCTAAAAATGGGAAAACATAGCTTGCCATCTAGAAATTGGTTATGTGTTTCTAGTTCTTTGCATGTTATATATCACCTCCCATTATAATGCTCTGTGATTTTTCAATCACTTCACAATTACTTCATAATTTTTCTTTGTTTTGTTCTTGTTCTATCACCCCAATTACACTGCTTATGCTCTATTGTATGCTATAACATCCATATACACCTCTGTATTCCTTTGCTAAGATTTTTGTATCTTGTTGATGGTGGAAAATAAAATGATAGATAAAAAGAAAAGTTTGAAATGACAAAAGAATTGAGGAATCATCTTGAATACCCTCCCCCTAACTAAGCTTGCTACTTGTATCCACACTCAACTCATACAAATAGGGCAGAGATATAAATGGAAAGTAGTGGAAATTTTTTATTTTTTATTTGACATCCTTGAATGAACAACAAATATTCATAAGCAAGTCATTAGGCTTGGTTTGATGGCTAGTTGCATCTCCCCAACCTAGAATCCATCATGATTCACCATAGGAAACCATAATCAATCCTTGATAATGCTATATATTGAATAAAAGTGAGCTTGAAGACCTATAAAAAAAACTATAATGCTGCTCCAAGACTTCCACTTTTCTTGCTCTTGAAAACTTGAATTCTCTTGTGAAAGTATGCTTGAGTGCTTGTGAATGCTTAGAACTTGAATTGCTTTCTCTAGATGAAAATAATGACTTAGAAGCTTATTTATATAGGAATTACACCTAATTTACCATTTATTAGATCTCAAAAGCCGACCTCAACCAAAATTTTGAAATAAAAACTCAAATTTCTCACTCAAACCCTAAAAATGGGCCACACGAGACTCATATGCCATTGTGGTGTATGGGTCCCACCTAGGGGGACTCATAGGCCCAAGGTGGCATATGAGTCCCACCTTAGTTTTTTGGGGTGGGCCAATGATGGGTTAGAAAATTTAATGCTTTTGTTGATTTCGTCAAGATTTTAGTTGAAATAAGCCTCGAGATCTGAAATAAAGGGTCTTAAGGGACTATTAATGATGATTTAAAGGGTATTTAATGCAAGGGTACCAAAATAGGTCCAAATTAAGCAATAAATTGTACTATCTCGAAGAAGGGAGTACAATTTCCATTGCCACAAGGAGTTTCCATGTAGTGAGTGGGGATTGTGCATCCATTTTGGAATACCAAATTTGTAGACTAAGCTTATTCCATATTGTCTAATTGTTTACTTATATTTCCAATTAATTTTGATACAATATGACATGGTGATGGGTAGAAGGAGTTTCTTGTAGATGTTTTTGAGAGGGAAGAACCAAATTATATGAGCATTAAGCTATCCACAATCTTTAAAAAAATTGGCATGACAAAATGTTGACAAGAAGAAAGAGTTTAAGCAAGGTGAGCTTCTAAAATCAATAATTGGTTATTTATTGAAGTGAGAGAGTGAATTGGAGCTTGATTTTCTACCAACAATTATTATTAAATATGATTAGATCCTATAGATCTTGGAACAAATATATGCCTAAATATTAAATAGGCATTTACCTTTGAATCAACTAATGATGGCTAGAGGTTTATCATCTTGTTGAAGTAGATAGTTTCACTAGATGGAAGGAGTAAAGAAGCCTTGCAAATGATATTGAAGGCAACCAATCCATGAGTTTTGGAAAAGGAAGATATGGTCGTATCTTTTCATTCCATTTGATCATATCCTAAGGAAGATCAACAAAATAAAACTAAATGTAAAAATACACCAAAAGTTTCTATTACACCCGTATTGTGTAATTACTATTTACTATTACTATGTAGGGTAAAATGTGAATTCTAGAGATGAATAAATTGTGCTTGTACCATATTATCAATGTGAATGTTATCTCATGTGATGTTATTTCATTTGATGTTATCTTAGTTGATGTTATTTCATGGGAAATACTGCATATATGTGAATAGATGGTTATTGTATTATTATTCTAGCTTTGGAGATGTTTATGTATATTGGATATATTGTGAACAGTTGACTGTTGTAGGCATGTGTTAATGGTTGCAGGTAAATGTCCATTCCTCCAGGGGGAGGGGAAGTATTAGTCAGGAGAAGATCTTGGTTGGGTAACTGGTAAAAGTAACTATCTAAGCATATATACACACACCACATTAGAAATATTGAGTTGATTCAGTTTGAGGGTAATAGGTAAGTCATCCTTAGTAATATGTTACATTTGGGAGTCTTGTTTACTTTTGGATGCATTGGGTCATGCTTATCTATTTGAGCTTTTGAGATCTTTCTTGTGCTATTACAATTATATCGACAAGTGGTTTGTAAGTGGAAATATGTTTATATATATGGACATGCACGTTAATGGGATCTAATGATATGTATATGCACATGTATGGATATACCACACATACATAATTATCAATATGATGGTAATCATGAGTGGCTTCATGTGAAATGAATGTGAACATATATATGTGTATAGTATATACACATATCCATATGTATATGTATATCGATACATGCATACATTGGTGAATGGACCCACTTATACGGATGCACCGATATAGATATACCTATACATATGTGTAGGGTGAAGGATCATGACATTATAGCATACATACATATGATATGTACATGGTATATGGAGATTCTTAGTAAAGGGGATCATATGAATTGCTGGGCTTTAGTGGCAAAAAATAAAAAGCATTTTAAGAACAGGCTAAAATTTCTCTATTTTCCTATTATAACAAAAAAAAAAAGAATTTCATTAAGTTTTGACCTTAGGAGTTATAACACACATTGAATTTTTATTTTTTTAAGTTTTTAGAAAATTAATTTTAATATAAATTAATTAAAAGCATCACATCCTAACAAATGAACTATATTAAAATCTACATCAAAATATTGTGGTTAGGATATCAAACACCCTTTTTTTTTTTTCGAGATTTAAATACTACATTGTTTCAAATTTATCACCACATAGTTTTTTAAATATATTCTTCAAGCTTGTATACATTATATTTATATTTATAATATTCTAGTATATTCAAAGATCGATTGATCGCTGCTTGCTTGTAAGCTATTAAATATGATAATTGAGATCGACTATCTCTTAATTATTAAAGCTGATTCAAAAGGCTACTTATAGTTGATATAGACTATGGAATGAAGGTGAATGTTGACCATGTATTTGGAAGTCATTTAACAGCTTTAAACTACAAGTGAAAATCGATTATCATAATGATTGAGACATGAATTAGTCCGTCTTTTTTATGGAGACTATGCTTTCAACTTAGTCTAACGTATTAAACTACAAGTCATTCATTCACCATTTGGATTGATAGTAACTACTTTCATAAAATGGGAATTGTTGAGTTTGATGACACCAAATGTGAAGGAAATAGAATAGAGGTTGGCACCACCTTTGAGTTCATTTTGTTGTAGATGTCTTCTCTTCATAACTATTCAAATTATGCATATGCTGATTGAATTAGTCTTCATATTGCTGCCAAGGAAACTAGTCGATCTGTAGGAGGTTTTGCTAAGTCTGAGCTTATTTAATTTCCACCTTAATGTTGAGTTGTTTTGCATGGAGCTTGTTGTCTTGTTGCATGCCTAAACTGTAGGCTTTGAGGTTGCTTGGTTTCTCTATAAATAGCTGAACCATTTCATTGTGAGGGGTCCACATTCTTTACAAGAGATTATACATATTTTGCAATTCATAATTTTGTATTTTCCCAACCATACTTTGCCTTGCATTCATAGAGAAGGAGAGTGAGTTTTACTTAATTTGTGAGGGAGAGTTATTTGAGAAGAGTAGGCTATCAACTTAGGAGAGAGAGACAATTCAATTGTGACATTATTGAGAAGTTGGTTTCAAGCTAATTGCTATTGGGAGAAGGTTGCATTGTTGTCTTTATTTGGAAAAACGATAACAGGCATGAGGATCTCTTCTTCTTTGTTATTTTAATTTTGAATGGTGTGGACCTTCCATGCATGGTTGAGATGTATTTTCTAGTATATGCATTAGAGAAATTAGGAAAGGAAATTGAAGTTGTTATCCTATTTTCATAATGTGTTTTTAAGTACTCTATGATAGGAGAGATTGATTGACATAGGTATTTAACTATACTAGTTATGTCAAAGAGATTGCTTGACACAAATATTTAATTATACTAGATATGTCGAAGAGATTGCTTAACATAGGTATTTAATTATACTAAATATGTTTGAACATGAGGTATGCAATGTGTTTTGTATTTACTCCATTGTAGAAGATGGGTGTTTATCATAGGTATTATATACTTGGTATGATTGAACATGAAAAACGTATATGGTGCCTTTAGCTAAGTTATTGATTTAACTAGGAAAGCTTATGTTTACTCCTAGGATAGATAATCCAGTATGGGAGGATAGTTAAGTAGGTTTATTCTAGGTAGATTGTTTTGAAGATAGGTTATTTGGGATGATGAACTATCCATTGAAGGATATACCTAGCTTGTGTACTTACTAGTTTAGTAGGATATTTCCAAGTAGATTATATGGTGATAGGTTATCTAGGATGAAGGACTATCCATTGAAGGATATACCTATGTGTAGCTTAAGATAGCCTTAAGTCAAATCAGCCCTGAGTAGTGTATGTGATAGATGACTCTCAATAGAAATATTGAATGTAACTCTTTGCTAAAAGTAGTGTAATGTCTGAGAGTCCACTCTAGATTGTGTGACTACTGAGACTAACACTGTCAATTCATTGTGATGCAGTATTACATGCTAGACAAAGATTGTGGGTTTACAAGTTCTAGTTATGTAGGACACAACACTATGCTTAGTTGGTTTTCATTATTGGTTACTCTACTCATCTCTTTGTCGAAGGGAAGGGCCATCTATCAAATGATAGATGTGTAGGGGACTGCATTATGAGTCCATGGTTGACGGAAAAGCACCTAAGTGATGCTTCTCCTCCACAACAGGTGATATATAAGAACCAAGATTTGAAAGGAAGGATCCTAAACTGTCTTACAACTATTTGTTCTAAAGCTCATTGGAGCTATGCATGTAAATGTATGTATTCTTGTTCTATTGTAACTTATGAGCTATTGTAATGAAATGAAATCTTTATTGTATTATGATATGGCATCTTGTTTGTATATTCTCAATAAAAGGAAGAAATTTTTTATTGCAATAACTTGTTACCTAATTTACTTACTCGCAAGGTGTAAATTTAGAAATTCTTACTGCATTGAAGGGTTGGCACGTTACAGTTTCTAGCTGGTGCATCCACTCAAATACCCTCACAATTCATTTCCAAACTAGGAAAACAACTTGGGAATAGGGATTACTAGTTCTCAAACATAATTTTTCTTTTGGCTAAATGTAATGTAGCCAAGAGATAGTAGGGATGCCCTTCTTTTTTCCATACTTGGTCCTCAAGAATCTCCTAATAAGTTGTGTCAGCTGGTTATAAGAACTTTTAGAAGGAAACCAACAAGAAGAAATATAGGCTTGACTTAGCAAAAGGATTATTTTAGCCTTCTAAATGTGTCAAACCATGTGCAAGAACTAGTTTTTCTATTTCATGTGTGTTCCTTTGAATTTATTCAAAAACTAAGTCCAAGTGTTTGAGTGAGATATCTATGCTAAAAGTGATAGAAAGGTAGTTAGTGATGGTGTAATAATTCACTTCTTGCGACTCAAAATATACTATGGGTGAAGGTAATTATGGGTCATAATGAACTCAATATTATGCATATCCAACTTATAACACAAGGTAGTAGAAAATAGGTCCAAGAGATCAATGCTATGCATTTCTTCATCTAAATATTTTTGAATAAACAACATACTATTGATCTAGTAAAGTGAGAATTAAAAGATTTAGGATCACTTGGAAGAGAGATACCATGGATAAGATTGGACTAGGTTTGTTGGAATATATAACCAAGAGAATTGGTTGCAAGGACAAAGAAGAAAGGAGGAAGGGAGTAACATTAGTGGATGGATTTAGTTAAGAAAGAAGTATATGTAGTAGATAGGATAAAGAACAAATATAAATATGAATGTAAGAAAATACAACAATTGATACTATACCATTTGAATTTAACAATATGTTAATAGTAGTATATTATAGCATAGATTGGTTAAACTTGTATAAAATGTGTTATGGTGTATATTATGGCTATTAATAAATTTATTTTATTAATTGCACATGTTATTTCTTTTTGCAATCTCCTATAATCTACCACACTCACTTTGTTTCTCCTCTTATCCCTAACACTAGGGTATAAATACAACATTTCAAGTACCTAAGAACATAATCTCTATGCTGCACCATTACTTGCTAACAATGCTTAGAGAGGGGGGTTAAGATATCAAGATGAATTAAATGTATAGAAGATGAAAGAACATGACAATTAGGGGATATGTAAAATCCATCCTTGAAATCATTTTCCTCAAGAATCCTTCACAACAACTGCTCCATGTAAACCATTGTGGCATGTGAAGGTCAACTTTGCCCAATAGAGGATCAAACACACCTTGTGAGTTGTGGGCCAATGTCCATACATCAAGTTTGAATTTAAGATAAGCATAAGAGGTAGATCCCAATTGTAGTTGATGGGATGCTCCTCCATGTTGAAATCACTCCCAAGTAACCAATTGGTGGTTGGGAGATTGAGACCTGCCCATTCTTGAAGCAAAGTTCACTTTAATGAAAATTGGGGGCATAAATGGAACAAAATCCAAATGAAGAGCCTTGATGGGGCATGGTGATGCAAATGCAATAGTTATTAGGGTCAATGTTAGATGCCATCATATATTTTTCAAGGCAAGTGGCAAGGCTTAACACATATCCATCGGGGTTAAAGGAGGATCTGTTATGATTTTTTGGTGAAAGTTAGGATGCATAAGGGGATTTCAATGGGCCTTCAATAGAATCATAGTTGGCAAGGTATGAAGTGTTTGAAGAAGGGAGCATTGAATGTTGTTTGTGGACAAGGAAATTTTGAATGAGATGTCCCTCCTAGTGGCAATAAAAACATGCATCTGGCTTGTTAAGATAGTTGATCTACTAGTCAAGTTCAAAACCAACATTGACAAGTTTAATGGTGTTTGGAAGAGACCGAGTAAGGTCCATCTCTATTCAGAGCCAAGGTTTAACTCACAAATTGGACCATTGTCGAAGTTCTCCTTCTACCAAAAAATCCCACTGACTTGTTAAGTTATATCATGAAGAAAAAGATAGAATGTTAAGTTAAAGAACACGAATTAAGCCCACATTATAACTTGGAGAATCCTTTCAGATGAGAGTTAAGATCCCGTACTTGAACATAACATATTTATCCACAAATAACCTATAAACCATAGTGACCAACATCATAGACGTAACCGAAGTCAATAATTATGTAGTAAATATACATTCCACCCAACTGCCTTAAGAACTTTACAGCCCAACCCTTTTGCCCCCATTTTATGGGGGTCCACCTAAAGTAGTCTTTAAGTGGAAACCTGGTTCAAGAAGAAGAAGATAATCCCTCCTGCAGGCCCACGCCGGTTGGCGTACGTCGCTGGTGGTCATCCATAGAGTTCTTTGATAGGGTTGGACTTCAAATTCAAAACGGGATTGCTGTGTAGGGAGTCAGCCCCCATAAACGTGTCTGTGGTACGCGCTAGAGAATGCTGTCCTGTGAAAAGGTCCAAAAGCTCCAGAAGCTGAGTAGGAATTCAGATGGTTTGATTTCCAAAGTATTCGCGGCAAAAGAAAGGTGGAGAGGCTGATTAGAAAGCAGGTCCAGGTGGGTATGTTGTGTGGTCCAAGAGTTATCCTTATCACTGCCGCCCTCCAGATCGTCTCATTCAGCAGCTCCGTTTTATCATTTACTTATGAGCTTTGAGGTGAAATGAATAGGAATGTGGCCGCCATGAATGCCGACCATAACATATGATCCAACCTGCTCCAGATAGATCTGAAAATTCATTAGAGGAGGAAATCCATTCATGAAATTGACTGCTAGATGGCGATTTTGAAAGGAATCTTGTTACACTTATCTTTCTGTCCGACTGAAAACTTTGTTTATATGTCTTTTCTTATAATAATGTCGACCACATGTGATTAATAGACTCAATTTCTCAGTAGTGTGTTAAATCATGATATGAGGATTTAACTGAGTGAATCTTATTAATCTTTACGTGGATAGTAAAGTTTACATTATTATATTGTTGTTCTGTCATAAATTTTGTTTTATATGTTATATATATAATTGAATTGATTTGATGATTTCTTTGTAGTTTATTTTTATTTGTAATTTTAAGGTGGTTTTATGTTTAATAATAAATTTAAAGTGGTTTTGTTATTTGATAAGAGAATATAAGTTGAAGCTTATAATTATATCGAGTTTTAACTGTATAGTTTTTGAGTAGATTTCATTGACTCTCATGTTGATGGTATACTCCTCGATAAAAGAGTATACGAAAAGCTAATAATTGACCACTTTATGTTGATGGTTTACCAATTATCATATTGTTGTTGCATCATGAATTTTGTTTTGGTAGTTACATATATTAAAAAATTGATTTGATTTGTTTTATATGTTACATATATTAATGAATTGATTTGATGGTTTCTTCGTAGTTTTTTATTTTTAAATTTTGGGTGGGATTTATGTCAAATTTAGAGTGGTTTTATTTTTTGATTTGGGTATATGAGTTTAAATTGATATTTCTATCGAGGTTTAGCTGCATAGTTTTTAGTGAATCTTATTGACCCTTACATTGATGGTATACTCTTTGAAAAAGGAGAGTGTAAGATGGACTAATAATTGAGTACCTTATGTTGATGGTTTACCAATTACCATATTGTTGTTGTGTCACCCTTTTTTATATATATTACATGTATTAATGAATTGATTTGATTGTTTCTTTGTAGTTTATTTATTTTGGGTGGGTTTTATGCCAAAATTTATAGTGGCTTTTTAATTTGATTTGGGGTTACAAGTTTAAATTATTATTTATATCAAGGTTTAGTTGTGTAGTTTTTGAGTGAATCTCATTGAACTTTACATTGATGGTATACACTTCAAGAAAGGAGAGTATAATACAAGCTAATAATTGAACAAATTATGTTGATGGTTTACCAATTATCATATTTGTGTCTTGAATTTTGTTTGATATGTTACATATATTAACTAATTGATGTTTTAATGGTTTCTTCCTAGTTTTTATTTTATTTATTTTTAATTGGGCTTTGTGTCAAATTTATAATGGTTTTGTCATTTGATATGAGAATATGATTTTAAGGTTACATTTCTTAGCTAGAAACAAAAGATTGAGGTTATTCATTTTGTCAAAGTTGCTTGAGTAAATCTTAGTCTCATTTCTTATTAGTGTACCTCTATACAATTTAAAATATTGTAATCAAAGAACACACCATAATCCTCACCAGTTGCACTCAAACCTTTAAACTACAACCCTTTGATATTTTTATTTATTTTTAAATTATATATAAAATAAAAATATTATTATGTATTATAATTTTTAAAATATTAAATTTAAATATATTTAAATATTTCGTATTTTAATTTTATTTTACTTTAAAAATAAATTTAATCTAGTTAAAGTAATGCAACAATAAAAATATTCTTAATTTAAATTTTACAAATAATAGAGAAATGATAAATATGAAATAAATTATATTTTAGAGATTAAATGAAAGGAAAAGGGATTCATAAACATTAAAAATATATTAATTCAGATTTTATTAATAATAGGGGATGATAAATGTGTTATAAATATTATTTCAGAAATTAAATGAAGGGGGAATTGTATTTAATTCTTTAAATTATGATGAAGAATAATTTTAATGTGTTGTAGAATTCATTGTCTAATTGTCTATATGTAGAAAAATAGATGTGTTTTTATGGGAATTATAATAGATACTAACTTTTATTTAGATTAAATATATAAAATAGAAGATCAAACTTTTTGGTCCATGAAAATATCTTGATGCATGAAATTACTTTGTAACCTACAAGATAGATCTAGTAGATTGTAGAAATTTTCAATCTAGTTTTTCCTTGTTTTTGTTGTCTAGTAAAAATTAAGGATTGGTAGTATTTAACAATTAAAGTAAAATGGTAGATTGTGAGGGTTGCAAAAGTTGGTATAGAATAACTCTACACCATGCAAGATTTGGCTGAAGATTATAGCGACGCAAGATCTAGGCACTTCATGAAATCACAAGAAAGATCAAAATGCAATGCTCAAGATTGCAATGGAATTGATTATCCAAGAATATAATATAATTAAACTTACCCATGAGACCACCTGGTTATATAGACAAGGTGAGACAATGGATTAAATAAGATTATGACAAGTGTCTTAATCCTATGCCATTTGGAAACTTATCACAACTACCTAAAACACATGTTATAATTCAAAAGATAAGATAGATCTAATGACAACTAAAATATTCTAGAAAGATTCCCTCCTAGGACCCAAGTAAACTTAACATGTAAATAAGTCCCCTAAGTTCCCTAGTAATGAATTAACTAGGCACACGACTTTATTTACACAAACACCCTCCTTAAGTGCAACTTAGGGAATAGTTGATTATTATGAAAATAACACAAAGATGGGTCTCGACTATGAGACCATTTTAGGTACCCATGTACAAATGAAAATGCAATCTCTCACAAATGGATAAAATGAGAAAACCTAGTGGGATAAAGCTCCTCCCCAAAAGAGAGATGAAAACACAAAATGATCTCAATGAACAAGAGAAGGATAAAACTCCATGCACGAGGAAAAAGTATCCCCATAAGAGACAAGAAAAAGAGAGACCATGCAACCCCCTCAATGTTGATTCTCCTGCAATGATGGTAGAAGCTCGAAATTAAATGTTGAAAATGATTCAAAAGTGTTGAACAATGTTCCTCCCCTTAGGAAGAAATAAAAGGAAGATGTTATGCAAGATATCTTCCCATTCCTAAAAGGAAGATGTGGGTAGAAGGATGATGGATGAAATCTCTAAAGAATGCTCAAATGTCTCCTATTGATGTCAAAAGCTATCACAATCCAAACATGCATTCTAGGCCACACTATTGAAGAAGAAAATCTAGAATCTCCTAAAAATGATTATAGAACACAATCCAAAGACAAGGATACCTCCTCTAAAGAAAAAAAAGCCTCCTCCAAATGTTGTCCAAAAGAATCCACACTCATGTGAAACTACAAATAATGGAATATAGATAATGAACAAGAGTGTTAGAGTGTTCCCTCACAACAACTGAAGAAGGATCATCTCCATCAATGATGTGGAATAAAACAAAAACTCTTTCCATTCTCACCCAAATTTTCAACACACAGATTACACAAGACACCATGGTCGATTAACTCTTAAATCAACAACTCCATTTGTCGATTTCAAATGATTGACAGTCATTCAAAATTGAAAAAAAATCAATTACCTTTATTTATGTAGAATTCATGAAAAATTTCATTTACAAATCTTCCTCTATTTTCTCCTTGTACATACAATCTTCTAGTCCCTTATCTGTTGGTCTTCTTTCATCTTCTTATTCCACTCTATGTCCACTTCTTCTCTATATCTAAGCTTCTCCCTTATTCCTTTGCCTCTGTACAAATCTACTTAAGAAGTTTGACCTTCACCCCATAGAATCTCTTGCTTTAAATTTTCCTCTACTTTGATTTTGATTTTATGCTTTTCTCCCTTTGTTCCATTTACTCAACCCCTTGTATTTGCATACTACTTCATTTTATCTGGCATTCATTAATTCCCTCTCCCAAAACCCATGAAGCTCCTTCAACCCAACATGGTGCAACCTCGATTATTGAATTCTAAAGGCCATATGAAGTGCAATTTATATTTGTATAATCAAACCCATCCAACTATGGTGTAGCTCATCCTCTCATACTGTCTTCATGTCTTAGTATCTTCTTTCCTTTTACCAAAGCAAGGCTCAACACCCTTTTGTGTGCAACCTCCTCACCTCCAAACTAGTGCATCCTGTTCATTTTCTCTATTTTCAACAACTTTCATTATTTTGATTGTCACAATCTCTGTTCAAGAATTTGATTTACCAACACTTGGGTATGTGTAGGATCATCATGGCAAAAACAGGCCCTTAAGTGGTGAAAAATTCAGAAAAATCAGAGTTAGGCAACTTGACATAAAAATTTGAATAAGTTATCTATATTTCACAATTTTGGTGCGACCTTGTAGGTTTTTCTGCACAATTTTATTAATCTCTAATGCTTCTTAGTTTCCATATTCTTCCCTCTAATCTCTACATGCAACCCCTCTAACAATTTTCCCCACCGCTATCTAGCAATTTACACTCTCTTTTTTTATTTGAAAAAAAATGCTTTTTTAATCTATGGAATGTTTCCTACATGTCATTTCATATTCCACATAATAACATTGATTTCCTAAGGTTTTTATGCTCCTCTACATTCTAATTTCCTTCATTTGCATTTTCAATTTTCAATTTTCAATTTAAACATTTAAAATATCATTTTAAAATACACAAAATTTCTTGGAGGTTTCAAGTTGTTCCTTGATTACATTTTTCATGTTATCAAAGCATATTACTTATCCACTGAGATATCATTGAAAGAAGCAAATATGTGGGCTAGTGCAATATGACATGTCATCAATGAAAATAAAAACCAATTTTCACACGAAGTGTTGCCTATGCTGAGAGATGTCAAAATAAACCAAAACAACCCAAAACTAAAAATTACATTTGTAAATATTTTTTGTTGATGTGGATAGCCGATTCGCCTAGGACACTCTTGCATCAAACACATTTGGTAGAAATATTGTGAGCATAATCTCACAATGGTGGAGTTAAGTAGTCGAACTACTCTTCCACGTTGCCACCTTGAACCTACATTGAAATCCTTCACTGTATAAAGTGTTCCAGTTCAATCTTTCTTCCACCCTTTCTAGCATTGTTCCGAAACATGCACAACTTTCCTCCGACAATGCTGCACCTTCTTCCTTCTCCCCCTCATGAACTCATGTCCACCAAAGACCAAACTCCTCCACCAAATACTCTTTACTCTCCTCTCTTCATCCGTGGGTTCAAACCCACCTTTGATTGACCACCTCCACTAAAATCCTACAACATCTTTCACTATCTCTGCACACAACCATGCAACACATGATCTACCACATGCTCTTGTTCTCTATCCATATCTTCTTCTACCATCTCATTTGAAAACAATTTATCATTATCAGGAATTAAGTTTGTACCTCAGTTGTATAACATCCACATCCTTGTCAGCTGCAACTTCCCATTATTCTCTCTTCATTGCAACAATGAGCTTTGTCATCCACTCTTCCTCAATTTCTAGCAATTGTGCTAACAAATCTTCTTCACCATCCGCTGTGACCTCTTCATTGCTCGGTTCATTCTTTTCTACCTTTTCCTCCATGCCTTCTTCATGACATATTTTCGTTGCAACTTCTTTGGTAGGGGATACTCTCTCATCTTTCTCCATCCAACTCAAGCTGTAATACTCTTTTCCACTATCCTCTTTCTTCATCTCACTCCTCTTTACCACATTCCTCTCACTTTTCCAAAAATTCTTTTCCAATTTCTTGAGCCTTGCCTCGATCTTTCCTACTTCTCCATGAACTATCTATCCCATCTTTTCAATCATCTCATCCTCCACTTTATCCTAATACTTATCCTAAAATAGTATCCACATGGGTCTCCTCATGACCCGACTCATCTTCATATATTGTAATTTCACCACATGTAGTCTATCATCACACTTGATCTGGAAAAAAAATTCCTTCACAGTTTCAAGCCCTTCCCTACTCAGGACTCCTCTACATGCAACAACCCTCACAAGCTTCTTCTCTACCACTTCACACAACTTCCTCTAAGTGATAACTACCTCCTAGTTGGTGACCTGTTCACATAACACCTGATGGCCCTGATGGCTCTAGTGGATCGTCTCCACTCTTAGGACTACCCACTTTGATACCAATTGATGTAGAACGAAAAAAATTCTTCCAATTCTCACCCAAATTCAAAACACATATATTACATAAGACAGTGCCATGGTTAATTAACTCTAAAATTGACAATTCCATTTGTTGATTTTAAATGATTCACAATCACATTCAAAATTGAAAACAAATCAATTGCCTTTATTTATGTGGAATTCACAAAAAATGTATTTTCAACTCTTCCTCTATTTTCTCATTGTACATAAAATCTGCTAGTCCCTCATCTATTGGGTCTCCTCATGACCCAATCCATCTTCATCTATTGCAATTTCACATCATGTAGTTTGTCATCATGTGCACTCGATCTACAAAACAAATTCCTTCATGGTTTCAAGCCCTTCACTGCTCAAAACTCCTTTACATGAAATAACCCTCATGAGCTTCTTCTCTACCACTTCACACACTTTCGTCTAAGTATGAATTGGCTCCCGGTCAGTGATTTGTTCACACAACACCCATAGGTCCTATTGGATCATCTCCACTCTCAGGACTACCCACTTTGATACAAATTGATGTAGAAGAAAACAAAAACTCTTCCAATTCTCACCCAAATTTGCAACACACATATTACACAAGACACCATGGTTGATTAACTCTTAAATCAAAAATTCCATTTGTTGATTTCAAATTATTCACAATCACATTAAAAATTGAAAACAAATCAATTAAATTTATTTATGTAGAATTCACAAAAATTGCATTTATAACTCTTCCTCTGTTTTCTCATTTTACATACAATCTTTCAATCCCTCATTTGTTGGTCTCATTTTATCTTCATATCCAAATCTCTGTCTGCTTCTTCTCTATATCCAAGTTGGTCTCTTATTCCTTTTCCTCTATCCATATGTGCTCAATAAGTTTGACCTTCACCCCATCAAATCTCTTGCATTGAATTTTCCTCTACTTTGATTTCCATTTTATGTTTTTCTCCCTTTGTTCCAATTACTCAACCCCTTGTCTTTGCATGGCACTATTGTTGTGAGATGGTGTGTCCATTGGTATCCCTTGTGTATCATAGTTCTTTGGTTCGTGACATGTATTAACCACCTTCTATGGATCTTGCATAAATCTGGCAATTGTATTGGGCATTAATAGGTCAATCTTTTGGTGTAGTGAAAACCACCAATGTAACAATTGGTATCAGAGTTGACGTCACAGGTTTGAACCCATCACTTTCACTGGGGGGGATTGTTGCAAGATGGTGTGTCCCTTGGTCTTCCTTGTGTAGCATGGTGCTTGGGTTTGTGACATGGCTTAACTGCCTCATATGGATCTTATATGAATTTGGTGATTATATCAAGCATTAACAAGTTGATCTTTTGGTGCAATGGCAACCACCAATGTAACAACTACTTCATTTTATCTAGCATTCATTAATTACCTCTTCCAAAACCCATGAAGCTCCTTCAACCCAACATTGCACAACCTCGTTTATTGAATTCTAAAGGCCATATGAAGTGCAGTTTAAATTTGTATAATCGACCCCCTCCAACTATGACATAGCTCCTCCTCTTGTACTGTCTTCATGTCTTAGCATCTGCTTTATTTTTACCAAAGTAGGTCTTGAAATCCTTCCCATGCATAACCTCCTCACCTCCAAACTAGCTCAACCTATTCATTTTCTCTATTTTTAATAAGTTCCATTATTTTAATTGTCACGATCCTTGTTCAAGAATTTGATCTGCCAACACTTCACAATTTTGGTGCAGCCTTTTAGGTTTTTCTACACAATGTTGTTAATCTCTAATGCTACTTACTTTCCACATTCTTCCCTCTAATCTCCACATGCAACTCCTCTGGAAATTTAACCCACCATCATCTACCAATTTGCACTCTCTTTTTTTATTTAATTTTTTTTAAAATCTATGGAGAACTCCTACAAGTCATTTCATATTCCACATGATAAAATTGATTTCCAAAGGTCTTTACGCCCCTCTACATTCCACTTTCCTACCTTTGCATTTTCAATTTTCAATTTAAACATTTAAAATATCATTTTAAAATATACAATTCTTGGAGGTTTCAAGTTGTTCCTTGATTACATTTTTCATGTTGTCAAAGCACATTACTCATCCACTGAGATATGATTGAAAGAAGCAAATATGTGGGCTAGTGCAATACAACATGTCATCAATGAAACCAAAAACCAATTTTCACACCAAGTCTTGCCAATGTTGAGGGAGGTCAAAATAAACCAAAACAACCCAAAACTAAAAATGCGGGACTCATAAAATAAACCAGCAATTCTTGTCAAGTACTCATCCCAAGTAGCCATTTTTGGAAGACAATGAATATCCCGCTACATTGAATCACAAGGAAAAAAAACCATGGTATCACAAGATTCCTTAGGTACTATATTTAACCCCTATATTGTTGATGCAACACATTAGAAATGGATGCAAGGTGGGGTGAGTTCCATGATTCATAGAAAATGGTTTTCTTTACTCCCTACAAACAATGATAGCATGAACTCACCAAATAGAACTAAAAATAAATAATTTTATGGATTTTCTTTAAGTGTCAATGACTAGAAAAAATATAAGAGACCAGGGCCTATGCTAAGGAAATAGATTCTGTGAGGTCTAGCTAGTATTATTCTAGAGATTTTGATTTGACTTTATATTTATATAGTTTCATGTTTTGGACATGGTTGATGTTGAGATTTTGGTTTAGGAATATTAATATTATGGACATAAATGTTTTCTAGATGCTTGATATTTATTATGAAGTGTTATGGTTAAATGTTTAATTTTTGCAAAAATAATTATATTTAATTATTATCATACAATTTATAATTATTTGATATTAGAAATTTTAATAGTCTATAATTTCTAATAATGTACTAATGTTTCTAGTGAGATGTTGTAGGTGGGTAGTCTAGGTTCCTTAAGAATTGGAGACAAAATCCAAATGCTAAATGTTTATTATTGGTTTTAATTTTTGTAAAGGGAGTTTAATGTTTGAGTGTAATTTGATTTTCTTGTCTATTTTTCATGGAGGAAAATTGAAGAGTTGAGAGTTATGTTATTTTAAAGAGGGAATTGGAATGGTTGGGGGGAAGAGGAAATGGAAGTGTTGTAGATTGTTTTCTTTCTTTATTTTTTTCTATTTATTAAAATTTGTTTCTTTGGGGGGATAGTTGGAATGAATTGGCTATAGGATGGTGTTGGCTGGAAAAAGACTCTATGAATTTGGTCAGGTTATTTGGGTTGAACCTAACTTGGAAAGCCAAGGTATGCTTGAATTTTATTGGAAATTTTAGTATTGTCATTGAATTAGATGGTGATATTGAGTTGAATTTTTTTTCGTTTGTTATTATTTTTGTGTGATGTCATTTTGAGTAATAGGGGGGTTTGGGTGTGAATAAGGAGAGAATCTCACCTGAGGGCTGAGAGCCTCCTTTGTTTGGGGTTGAGGAGGGTATGTAGACTCTCTTGGGAATTTGTGATTTTAAAAATAAATGTTGAAAATAGAGTTATAATTTGGATAGTTTATTGAGAGTGGAAGGATGGGTTTTGATACAGTGGTGTTTGTGAATGGAAAATTGTGAATGCTGGGGTTGTTTATTGGATGGATGGTGGTGTTTGTGTGTGGGAGAATGGTGTTGTGTGTTGAAGAATGGAGATGTATGTTGAAGTTGAGAATAAACATTTGTTTCCTCAAGAGGGAAGGGAATCCCCCTTCTCCCCCTTTACAATAATTATGTGATTAGATTCTTTATGTGTGAGTTATTTTTTATATTTTATTATTTGAGTTAAGAATTTGAATTTGGTCTTCCCCTTAGAGGTGGACTTTATTTCATCACTCCTATGGTTGGGAGGAGAGTAGGACTAAGCTACTCTTTTTAGTGTTTGCTGGTTTATAAGGCATCATCTAGGTTTGCTGAAGAAGATTTGATTTATTAGTTCCTTATTGTATTATTTAGATTTGCAAATTGAAAACTGTCTCTGTTGAATCTTAGTAAACTATAGATTCTAATGAATATTTTTCATTGTATATCATGTATTAAATTGTGAAATGATTGCACATATACTGCACTAATTTTATGTGACAACAGTGGAATGTAAATCAATGTATTTAGCTTGCGATGCACCATTGAATTTGGCCTTTGAAATTCTTGTTTATAAAAGAAATAGATTTTAGCAAAATATGGAGGTATTCATTATTGAATCACGATTCTGAAGAATGAGATTTTAACCTCTTAATATTCTTTGTTAACATTATTATTTCTTTATTCATTTTTTAAAAATTAACTATTGAATAATATTGGAAGAATCTAACTTGGAAATAAATAACTTGTCCAATTGTTGTGAACAAGTTTTCAACATTATTCTTTTATATTCATATCATTAAGGAAATTCTTAATTAAGTGTGGTTGTTTCTCTTTATTTATTTCATTAATCTCTTCTTGGATTTAGTTATTTGTTGTGATTTATTAGCTCATTTTAGAGTGGGAATTACAAATTCATGATTATCAGGGAGGAAAGATAAAAGTAAATGAAATATTGGAGATGATCTACTTACTTGAAGCACCAACCAATATCATTTAGAGTTTTATCTACTTAGTTATCTATCATTGAACTATCCAAACTCATATGTAACCATACAAAAGAGCAATTAAAATTCATGTAGTAGATTTAGAATGTTATCAAATTCCTCTAATAATTATTAGATTCATAGAAACAATTGTGTTGAAGAAAATATTCCATAATAGTACACCCTCTGAGTTTACACACAAGAATGGAGACATGAAACTAAAAAATAACATTAGAATATTTCAATAATAGTATGTCATCCTCCGCTTCTTGCATCTACCTCTACAATGTATTTTGTACAATTTTTTCTCTCTTATACCTTCCAATGATGAAAAATTATCGAGTGCTATCATAATAGTGGTTTACAATTCACGAGAGGAATGAATTTTAGCTGAAATCACATATTTTTAGAAAATATAATGATTTAAGCCTTAAAAAGTTCCATTTTAAGGATTCCAATTGAAGAGGGTTTGATCAAATCACCTTAGATCAAACCCCTTGGATAGAACCTCGCTAGTTTTAAACCATACCTATAAATGTGTCTCCTTTACACCTATCAAAATGTGATAAAAAATCACTTTTGATTTAGCTTTTGGGGGATCAAATGAATTCATTTAAAATTTATTTCAAATGATTATGGTATTCCTCGAACAAGCTATCCAAATGAATATAATTTTAATATGTTTTGGTTTTGTTATGTATTTGTTTTTTAAGTTTTATTAAACATAGGTTTTCATCGAAAATGAATTTCTTTGTTCTTCACATGTGGAAAAATAGAAGATTATTAAAAAAAAAATGAAAAATATGAGTGCACCCGGATATTGAAGTCCTTGATCCAACAAAAAATAAAATAAAATTTTGACATACAAAAAAAGTTACGCGTTATACCGCGTGTGTTTCAATTGTAATTCGCTTGACTTTGAAACTTGATTCAGGAAAAATATTCAATAAAAAATATCTAACCAAGTGGAAGCACTAGATATCAGAGTTAAAATCTAAATTTGAAAGAATTAGAATTTTACCCTTCATGGAAAAAATTATGTGTTATACATGAGTGTCACTTTTTAAAAATGTTGTTTTCTGAAAAAAACTAATTTTCATGGGAGATGGAAAAAGAAGTGAATTTGATTCCAAAAATTTTGAAAATATATTTTAGAATCTACAGACAAAATTTGATGAGACTCTAGTTTGCACCATCTTCAAATTCCTCATAGTTTAGCCGCTATAGGTGCCCGAATGTGAAGATTTAGTTAAAAATAATAATTTCGTCCAGGGCCAAAATTGTAAAGCACTATTATGGGATCGCCCATAGCCAAAATTCCATAAAACCATGCAGCAGGTGCAAGCCCTAAAATGAAACTCTGTAGCCACTTCAAAATCAGCACATGGGAGATAATCCCACCAAAATGAATACCAAAGGTCAATATAAAGCCTCTATAATAACTCCTAGTAGATGGATTAACTAACACCATAACTATTGGTAGGTAGAAACAAATGATCAACATGAAACAATAGCACATATAGGTCATAACTCACTTTGGGGAGCTATCAACAAAAAAATTTGGAATAGAAAACTATTCGATAATAATGGTGGTATCTAAAATTGAAATCTACACCTTGAAGTCCTTGGTGCCAAAACACCATCTTGAAATTTCTAAATAGATCCATGGTTTGTGAAAGACGAATTAATGTAATTTTTTTTCTACTAGAAAGGAAAAGAGAAACATTCACAAAGTAAAATCAAGAAAATTTAGATGATTGGATGCCCTTAGAGCCTACAATATGCCAAAACAAAGCTTTGTGAATGCCTTTGAGGTCCATCCATAAATATTGTGGAAATTTCTCACCTAACTATACCTTTGTAGAAGAGATCTAGCCAAGTGAACCTACCAAATGAAACAAAACTCATAGAATATCTAGTTTGAATAAAAGTGTTGACAATGGTGTCAACAAGGATGACATCAACATAACATTAGCATGATATCATCAATAGATTAGGGAGCTTCAAATGAGGCAATTTCACGATGACATAAGAACTTAGGTTGGATGACATCATCATAATGGCATTATGGTATAGATGAGGTGAGATTGTATGGAATAAGTTTGCAGATGAAGGCATCTAGAAATCAAATAAAGAACTTTGTAAATAGAAGTTTAGATAGATAGGAAATGTCTACAAAAGGAATGATGTAGGGAGGTTGAAGTGAATTAGACAAGTGTACTTGAAAGGATAATTTCTTGGAAAAGTCTACAAAGAAGATCACATCACCGAGGGTGGGAAGTTGGGCTCCATCTTCCCATAAAATTTACTTAGCTGATTTGGAAGTTTATTGTGATTGCGGGGAAAATATGAGAAAATATGTAGAAAATCCATCGACATTTGGAAGGAGTCAATTCACATATACATTTCTACAATACTGGATGGGAATAATTTTCCCACATAGTGAAAGAGGCCAAGGGAACTGGTTGAAAAATAAACATATATGATTCAACACCAAAGTTCTATAGGACCACTAAACAACTAAAAATATGCAAGCTTCTAGTAGAAATCCAACCCACAAAGCTAAAAGATAAAGAAAAACTTAAACAAACCTGATAAAAGTGAGCCAAATGAGAGGTTTAGATGGCTAGATGGTTCTCGCAAAACCAACATAATTTTTTTCAACCTTTTAACCCTTTGCAAGGAATTTGATTTGAATTGGACAATTGTGGAAAAAACCAACTAGATAAGACCTTGTGGGAAGATGAGACTAAACTGGATGGAAGGAGGAAATTTTCAAAGGAATAAATTTATATCAAATTTTTAAAAACTTCATAAGATAATTGGGCTTAATTTTTTCATGCTCTACCCAACTGTGTCAAGAAACCTTAACAAAATACTACTCATGATAGATATCTTAGATTGGTTATAAACATGGGAAAATGGCTAAGGCATAAGAGGGGAAGGGGCTCAAGTAAAAATCCAAATTAAAAATTGAGTTCTAACATCTTGGATGGTCCAACAATGGTACTTGTTAAGTTATTAAATCCTTGATTTCTTCATGATTTTGAGTTTGAAGAATTTAAATTTGGAACTAGATATAGGATGTGCACCTAAGTGAATATCTTAAAATCTTGTCCATTCCTACATAATTTCCCAACAAATGTGTGAAAATTTTAAAATTATTGTAAACTAAAGTTTGTGGAAACTCGTATTACTATTGGACGTGAGTTAGTTGATAATTTTATGTCTAGATATCTTGAAATTTCATGTAAAAGTGTTTTATGAATGATTTAAAGTGTATTTAGATAAGGGAAACTCTTTTAATTTCTTTTAGTAAAAGAGGATCTTCTAGATTTGGAATTATTATAAACTTAAATTTGCTATCCATTTCCATCTTTTTTTCTTATAAAGTGGTCAAAACATTGAAAATGAAGTCTTCAAAGTTTATTTTGAGAAATTGTGAAGATTTAGTTAATAATGTCCATATCCACTTCCATTGTCATTTCCCACAAAAAATCTTGTGAATTTATGTTACGTACCAAATCACCTCTAACAATAATGACCACATGGATCAAGATTAATGAATGAGGTATATACCAAAATTTGTGAATGAGGTATATACCAAAAATTTTCAATCATTTTGGTACTTTGTGATTAATCTTGGGCATAAGAGCCCTCTACAACCTCAACCACTTACAAAAAATAAGAATAAGAGCATTTTACCATCATTAGAGAATATGGAGGGAATTATTGATGATTTGAGCTAGGTATACAATGAAATATTAGATTTCAAACATTTAGAGTGCTTGGGGATTCACTTTCCTAGACTTTTAGCCTTTCTTCTTTCATTCAACAAAAATATTGATTATAATTTTTGACTAAAGGTTTTGGTCTTAATTTTTTTGTATTCTTTAACAAAACCTTGTTTTTCTATTGAGTGATGTATATAACTCATCATTTTAAATGACCATGGAGCAATCCTTATGAAAGGATATGGATGTGAGAGCCAAGAGGGCTACAAAGAGTGTTGCTAAGAGAGCTTGAGAGAGCTTGAAGCTGCTACAACAAGCTGTATGAAGTTGTGTAAGCAAGTGATGGAGTGAAGCTAAAAGCTAGAATGAAGCTAGAGAAGTGCTAGAAAGACTTGGAAGAAGCAAATGGATTGAAAGCACCTATTTTAAAGAGAG
>VDFB02179997.1:0-10048 GCA_007258455.2 Sequoia sempervirens
AAGAAGTGGTGGACAAGGAAGAGGCAGCTACTTCCCCAACATGAAATGTTATCATTGCAACTAATTGGGACACTCGACCTATAGATGTCCAGAGAAAGGTAGTACTTCTCATGGAGGAGACAAGAGAACTAATCTGATTCAAGATGAGACTACTACAACAAATAAACAACCTGAAGTACCATTGAACTCAGAGGAAGGTGAGAACCTCATGATGAGGATAACTTTGATCAAGGAACCGGTGAAAGAAGAACCAAGCCAAAGAAGGTCCTTGTTTAGGATAAAGTGCAAGATGATGGGGAAAGTGTGTAGGTCATCATTGACTCGGGGTTCTCTTGACAATATTATGTTAGGGAGGTCGGCAAAATTTGAAGTTAACAAGGATACTACAACAATCCTTACGAGGAGTCACATGGCTCAATAAGGTCAGCATGTCTTGGTGAATGAACAAGCATGGGTGGAGTTCTCAATTGGCAAGTACAAAGACAAAGTTTTGTGTGATGTGTTACCTATGGATGCATGCCACTTGCTCCTAGGTAGACCATGGCAATTTGACCGTCAAGCTGTGCATGATGGAGCAAAGAATTCCTACACCTTCAAGAAAGACAATGTAACCTTCAAGATTCAGTCTTTGTTAGAAGATACAGAGGTGCAGACAACAGGTTCTAAACTGATCATGGTGAGTGAAAAAGAGTTCTTAAAAGCCTTGGAAGAAGGAGAAGGAGTTGGCTATGCAGTGATGATCAATCCAAGAGAGGTGAGTAAAGAGAAAGTAGTTGAAAAGCAAGAGTTACCCAAGGAGCTACAAGAATTGTTGCAGACCTATGAAGGGATTGTAAGTAGTGGTCAACCAGCAACATTACCTCCTAAAAGAGCCATAAGTCATAGGATAGACTTGATACCAGGAGCCACCCTTCCAAACAAGGCAGCTTACAAGATGACACCTCAATAAAATGAGGAAATAGCTAGGTAGATTCAAGAACTTCTTGACCAAGGTCTCATTAGGAAAAGCATTAGTCCATGTGCGCATCTTACTATCTTAGCAGCACCTAAAAAGGGAGGAGAATGGGAGGCTTTGCAACGACTCGTGGCACAAATAAGATAACCATCGCATTGTGGTTCCCTATCCCAGGGATTGAAGATCTCATGGATTGTCTAGGTGAAGCTTTAGTACTCATACCAAGATATCTAAAGAGGTTAATACCCCAAATTAGGATACATGAGGGGAGATGAGTGGAAACAGCCTCAAAACCAATGAGGGTCTCTATGAGTGGCTAGTTATGCCATTTGGCTTGTCTAATGCCCCCTCCACATTCATGAGACTCATGAATGAAATCCTCAAAGACTACATTGGCAAGTTTGTAGTAGTGTATCTTGATGATATACTAATCTACAACAGAACAAGAGAAGAGCACCTCCAACATATTGAGTTGATTTTCAAGAAGCTGCAGGAGGAGAAGCTGATGATCAATTTGGAAAAGTGTGAGTTCATCAAAACAGAGCTGGTGTACCTTGGATTTGTACTATCACATGGCAACTTGAAGATGGACAGCAGCAAGGTAGAAGCCATTCTCAATTGGCCTACTCCAAAGATAGCAACAAAGGTAAGAAGCTTCCATGGTCTTGCTCAAGACTATAGAAAATCTCAGCGCTTTAGCGCTATTTGTGCCCTATGTTGATACCATTAAAGGAGGAATGAAGACTGCCATGGAATGAGCAAGCTAACAAGAGTTCTTGAGCTGTCAAGGAAAGATAGCTACCCAACCTATTTTTTGGTGTTGCCAGTTTTGAGAAGCTTTTCTCCATTGAATGTGATGCAAGCAATGTAGTTATTGGAGCCATTCTACCAAGAGGCGACCGGGTGGCTTCTTATCTCAGAGAAGTTAAGGAAGCCAAGAAGAAGTACTCTTCTTATGACCTTGAGATGTATGCATCGTCCGTGCTTTAAGGAAATGGAGGCACTACTTTCTCCCCAAGGAATTCATAGTGTATTTAGACAACCAAGCACTCAGTTTCCTGAATTCACAAGAGAAGTTGAGTCATAGACACATGAAATGGGTGGAGTACTTGCAAGCTTACACCTTCAATATCAAGCACAAGAAAGGAGCTCTCAACAAAGTGGCTGATGCATTGAGCAGAAGAGTCCTCACCATTCAAGAAATTCAGTTGAAGAGCATGGGAATAGATCACTTCAAAGATCTATATGCAGATGATGAAGACTTTGTAGATATTTATAAGGTATGTCTTGAGTACAAGAATCATTTCCATAACAAATATGTTGAATATACCTTGCAAAGTGATCTTTTGTTTAAAGGAAATCAGCTTTGTGTTCCTAGAGGTTCTATTAGGGAGAACTTGATACAAGAGAAACATAATGGTGCATTGAGTGGTCATTTTGGGATCACCAAAACTCAAGAACTGGTTCAAAGGTTTTATTATTGGCCAAAAATGAACTTAGATGTCAGGAAGTATGTGGAAAGTTGTGTAGTGTGTCAAAAGGCCAAAGGCACTTCTTCAAATGTAGGCCTATACCAGCCACTGCCTATCCCTTCTAGGCCATGGGAATGCTTGAGCATGGACTTTGTAGTTGGTTTACCCAAGACAAAGCAAGGTATGGACAGTGCTTATATTGTTGTAGAAAAATTCAGCAAGATGGCTCACTTTGTGCCTTGCAAAACAACCAATGATGCCAGTCAAATAGCCTCTCTTTTCTTCAAAGAGATAGTCAGGATTCATGGCTTACCAATCAACATTGTATCAGATAGGGATACTAAGTTTATGAGTCATTTTCGGAAGACTCTTTGGCAAAGAATGGGCACCAATTTATCCTTTGGATTTGCATACCATCCCCAAACTGATGGTCAAACCGAAGTGGTAAATAGAACTCTTGGAAACCTCTTGAGATGCTTGACCAAGGAGTATGGTCAACAATGGGATCAGATTATTGGGCAAGCTGAATATGCCTATAATGATATTGTCAATAGATCAACAGGGAAGAGTCCCTTTGAAATTGTGTATGGTCTACATCCTAGAGGTGTTTATGAGCTGAGAGAGTTGAAGGATGGAGTCAAGGGAAGTGGATATGTTGATGACTTTGCTTGTGCAATGCAGGAGATTCATGCGACAGTCAGAAAGAAACTGGCAGAAAATACTATGAAACATAAAACTAAGGTGGATGAGCATAGGAAAGATGTTCACTTTAATGTTGGTGAATTAGTCATGGTACATTTGAACAAGTCTAGACTGCAGAAAGGGGTTCCTCATAAGCTACAAATGAAGAGGATAGGTCCCTGTCCTATCTTAGAGAAGTATGGCAACAATGCTTTCAAGTTGCAATTTCCAGATGACAATGGACTATCCCCTATTTTTAATGTTGCAGACCTAGTCCATTACAAAGGACCACCACTAAACTTGGATCAGACCATCCATGAAGTCAGTCAAGATGTGGAGGAACTCAAACTGCCCCCTGTCACAGTCAAACAAGCTGATAAAATATTGGATACCAGGGTCTACAAGAAGACTAGGACCAAAGAATATAAAGAACACCTGATCAAAAGGCATGGACAACCTGATGCAGATGCAGTGTGGATCAAGGAGGTAGAGTTCAAGAAGTTGGGCATTGATCCCAACTTGCTCAATCCAAGGGTGAATTGAAATTTTCTGTTTTGGGGAGGATGGTGCAGGAGCACCTTGGCTTAACTCCATTTTGGTTTGTCTTAAGTTTTGGCTTGTACCTGATCTTAGCCAAGCCAGTGGACAAGTTTGTGAGTTTTATTTGGACCTTTAGAAGGTCTTGGAGTTAGTGTGGGATGAGTTAAATCATTGTGGATTAATGTCATCTTTAGATTGCATTGCTATTAAATGTTAATTTCACTAGCTTGGGATGCTTTATGTGTTAGAACATCACATTAAATGTCAAAAAGCCATATCCCCATTGGTTTGGAGATGCCAAGGATAGCTAAGAAGTTGTTGATTCATAATCAAGGTGTTAGAGGTCCAAAGATTCGGGATCATGACATAGTGGAAGTTGCAAAATGTTGTTGTAAAGTTGCATGGCAAGATTTGTGGAATTGCATGCAACTTCTAATCCATTGATTCCTTAAAATTAGGATGGAGTTGGAATAACCCCTTGAATCATGGTAAAGGCATCCCTAATATGAGTGATGGCTCGAGAAGAGGTTAGTGATTGTAAAGTTTTGGTGTGGAATAGAAGACAGCTTTAGTAACATCAGATTTTCCTCAAGTGGAAAAATCCTCGCGGTGTTTCCTTTGAAACAAAGGGTAAGGTGCTACTTGTAGATACAGTTTTATCTCTATTTTTGTGTTCATAGAATAGTTTTAGATCAATTCTCATCATTCATTCAGGTTCCATAGAATAGATTTATTGATTTGAATTCCTAGATTAGATTGTAGGTGGTTAGTTTCCTTTGTTTTGGGCAGTGTGAATTGGAATGGCTCCCCCATAAACACTGATCACGAGGATATCCTAAAATTGGTGGAATATGGGAGTGGAGCCAGCCCTTTGTATATATTTAATATTAGGAAAACCAAAGAGCCAAGCAAGAGTTTGTATTACCAAACCCTAGGCGAGTGTTAGCTACCCGGTTAGGAGTTTGGAAGAGAAGAGTTGAGAACTTAGGTAGGGGAAAGATGCCACTGTACAGAATCTGTACGGTTCCAAGTGGGGTAAGGTAAGGTCTTTACATTCCAAGGGGATTGGGACTTCAATCAATCCACTAGAAGGAGATTTGAAGAAGAGAGCAGAGAAACCCTAAGGAATAGGTCAATTAGCCCTTTTGTCCTAGATGATAGGAATGGACTGTACGGAAGTGACAGAGGCCTGAAACCTACTGGAAGATTTAAAGCTCTAAAAAGGGTGTTTGAAAGTTTCTTTTGTTTGTTGGGTTGTTTGTCAAGTTTGAGAGAGATAAGCCAAAAATCGACTGGTAAGGGCTACTAGGGAATAGGCCTCACCAAGGAAATTTCTTGAGATCGGGTGCATTGAAACCTAAAGAACTTCCAAAATGTATCCCAATGGCATTGAAATACATGGAAACAGAGTTCCTAACTCCCCTGCAAAGAGTTCAAGTCAGATGGTGATTTTAGCATCTAGACCCTTCTAGGTGTAGTGAGAAAGATTGTAGTTTCAAGTGGTGTTTGTCTACCCAAGGTAAAGCACAAGGTAGGAAACTCTTTGAGAAGAGTTGAAGCAGGGTTTGGTCAATCCTCAAGCCAAAAAGGAACCCATTGGAGACAGGTTCCAGGAAGGAGGTAGTGAGAAAGGTCTTCTAGGAGTTGTGCAAGCAACCTTGGGTTTCAACATACATCATATAGGCTAGAACCTGAAATGAGGGAGTTTGTGTCATTTAAAGACTATTGTGAAGCCAAACAAAGAGATATCCATATAAAGGAGAGAAATGACTCAACCGATTGAGAACTCAAGAATAGGGTAAGCAAATTAATCATCCCCAACTTTGATGGAGAAGGCAAGACCACCGCCCTATCATGGTTCAAAAATTAGACACCTACTTATCCTTAAGCCAAATGACAGAAGAAAATTCCATCAAGTTTTCCATTCTACACCGACTCGGGATGGCCCATGTTTGGTGACATCATTGTATCATAACTCAAGGCCATCAACAAGTTACCACCTATGATTACTTTACCCAAATATTGATAAAAAGATTCTACCAAAGGCACCCAAAATGGTACTTTAAGGAACTCACACAATTAAGGCAGCAAGGAACTATAGAGAACTATGCCACTGAGTTTTAGAAATTAGTTGTCATGGTCCCAAAGATTTCTCAAGAAAGACTCACATATTTTTTCATAGAGGGCCTAAGGGGATCGGTCAGAAGCATTGTGGGTGCATTAGAACCTACCCACCTAGATGAATCTATCCAAAAGGCTATGAAATATGAAGAAAATTGGCCAAGAGATAAGCCTAAGAAATTTATCTCATCATCCAAGCCTCATCATAAAGAAGAAAGAGACAAAAAGGGGGAAATAACTAGAACATGCCCCTGGTGCAAGGAAAAGCGGAATAAAGATCATTGGTGGAAGAAAATGGAAGAGTTGAAGAGGAAGGGACGATGTTTTAGATGCCAACAACCATGGGGGAAAGACCATAGATGTAGTAACAAATCCGACCAACTTGAAGCACACCCAAATGATGAGTATCTCAACAAGAAGGCTAGAATTGAAGGTGAGAGTCAAGAAATGTTAGCTACCATCTCCCAAGCCTCTAAACATAGCCCATTTTGCATTAAAAGCACACTTAATGGAAAAAAAGTTATCACCCTTGTAGATAGTGGGGCATTCCATAACTTCATCGACCAAAGAATAGTAACCCAAAGGAAACTAAGAACCATGAATTTTGAAGGATTTGAGGTAGCAACAACCATAGGACCTAACGTGCAATGTACAACAATAGTGTCCCAATTGGAAATTCTCCTAGGGGACCACGTCATCATAAAAGACTTCTATGTGGCCCCCTTAGATGCTCAAATTATCTTGGGAACCCCATGAATCTACTCCTTAGGTTGCTTTATGTTTGATCTTCCAAACCAATTCATCTGTTTCCAACACAAAGGGCAAGAAGTCACTCTAAAGGGTTTACTAGATGGGGTCCTAAAAGTAGTCTCATGTAAAAGAATGGAGATGATTTTTAGGCGAGAGCAAGGAGAATGGGTCGCCCAATGTATGATACTTAACAAAATCACCACACATGGGAAAGCCATCCACATAGACATGCAACCTATTACCAAAAAATATAGGAAGGTGTTCGAAGAAATTCCTCCAGGGCTGCCACCTAAAAGAGGGTTTAAGCACACCATAGAATTGGAAGAATGGGAAAAACTGGTCATAACCTCTCCATACCGTCATCCCCATAAATACAAAGAGGAGATAGAGAAAACCATTAGGGAACTACTAGAGATGGGGGATATTTAACCCATCTCTAGTCCTTTTGCATCATCCATGGTCCTTGTCAAAAAGAAAGATGACACTTTCAGAATGTCCATAGATTATAGAGCTCTAAATAAAAAGCTCATCAAGAACTACTACCCCATCCCTTGTATTGATGAACTCATTGAAAAACTCCATGGGGCAAGGTTCTTTTCGAAGATTGATCTTCGGTCGGGATATCACCAAATAAGAATGAGGGAAGAAGATATGCCAAAAACAACTGTCCAGTGCCACTATGGGCATTTTGAGTTCCTTGTAATGCCTTTTGGGCTCACCAATGCCCTAGCCACTTTTCAATCATGTATGAACCACACTTTCCACAAACAACTCAGAAGGTTCCTCCTAATATTCTTTGATGACATTCTTATATGCAGTAAAACTGAGGAAGAGCACCTTCAACATATTGACAAGACCCTCAAAATTTTAGGGCAAGATTCCTTGTATGCCAAAGCATCAAACTGTGAATTTGGAATGGAGGGGATATTATACTTGGGCCATAAAATCAATGCCCAAGGGGTGAGTGTGGATGAAGAAAAAATAATTGCCATCAAGGAATGCCATAAACCCAAAACCCTCACATAGCTAAGGGCCTTTGTGGGATTATGCAGTTATTATAGGTGCTTTGTAAAGGGATTCTCCAAGATTGCAACACCTTTCACAGACCTAACCAACAAAGGAGCCCAACAAGCCTTTGAGAGATTAAAAGATGCCATGAGCTCATGTCCAGTTTTGGCCATCCCCGACTTAACCTTACCCTTTGAACTACAATGTGATGCATCTGGAGAAGGGATTGAGGTAGTTCTAATGCAAAATAAGCACCCTATAGCTTTCGAAATTCACAAGCTTACTCAAGCAGAAAGGCACTACCCCATTTATGATAAAGAGATGTTGGCTATTGATGAGCCTATTTTTTGGTCAAATTTTTGTAGAATCTATAGTTTATTTGTTGGTAGTTTCATGAACCTTAATGGTTAAGTGCTGATATTTTCATAATGTTTCCCTCAAACCATTGACATTGGGTTTAATCCTACCTCTGCGAAGTTTTAATGACATTGGCATATTATGTGGATTATCTATATTGATTTTTCATGTGGTTGATGAATGTTGTTTAAGGTGATTATAGATGTGCAATTATTATGTGTACTAACATTGCCATGTAGATATAATTTATGGATGCTAAGTTGAGAAAGGCAGCCATTAGTTGGTCATGCATGGGAATCGTTCAAAGGGTTAACTGGAGGATGACGACAACAGATTTCCCATGGCAGTCGAATGTAACCACCTTACATTTATGACGTTGAGCAATTGCGGGTGTTACTACAGTGCTAAATCTATGTTTAGACATGCATGTTTGACCAGATTCCCTGTAGGTGTAATCGCCTTGCCACTCTTTTCCTTGTTTTTCCTAAATGGTGTCCTCTTAGTTAGTGGGAGTTGACCGCCCTGCTTAGTTGGTAGTATAAATAAGGATCAAATCCCTCTTCTTAGAGGTTATTGATGATGTTGTTGTTATCATGCGATATGATGTATTGGCATTTTCATTTTCATATAGTCATGCTACTATTTTGTTTACACATTTCTCAATGAATAAAATGTTATTACGAGTTTAAGCATTTGAGTTTATCTTAGTTTCTAAGGATACTCATCCAAGGGGGCCCGCTTGGTGAGTAATTTGTCCTTTAGAGTAATTAGTTTAGTTATTATTTCATGTTCAATACTTAGTTAAAATATGGCACTGACTGTTCTTGTAGCCACTAGAATTCTATTATGTGACTATTCCTGCAGCCAAAACAGACAGAGTAGTTTCATGTTTGTTCGCTTAGATCTTTATCCTTGTCATCCATTTCAGCTTAGTATAGTTGATTGATGTTCAGTCTTGTTTAATTCCTTTCCAAGCAATTTACTTTCCAATATTTCATTTTTCTTAGTTATAGAATGAAGATGGCTACTTTGAGTTCCTAGTGCACATACTGTGTTGACCCATTTCAAGTTCACGTCCCTGGGTTGACAAGTTAAATGCACCTTCATGATGATTGAGATAGCTATTCAGGTTAGATGTACAATCTCTGAATCATGGTTGTAAAGGCTTAGTTATTGAATCATTGTAGGAGGCCAACATTTTTGGCACCGTTGTAACTAGGAAGTTCTTTGGAGTCATTGATAGTTTTTCCTGCTATAACATTTTTGAGTTTGTGCTTAGAATACCCCTTGCTTAGGAAAGTAATTATCCACTATTCTTTTGCTCATTCTTTGTGTGAGTTGACTAATGTTGAGTTGATACTACATGCATAGAGGAAGAAGAAGAGATGCTCATGGGAGATTTCTTCCTAATAATCCTGATCCATTCCAACTAGTAGAGTTTCCAAATCTGCCCAGAAACAAAGAAGAAGAACCATTTCCTTTTGCTAATGCATTTCCTGATCTGACCAATTCTAAACCTTCCACTGAAGATCAAAACCAAATTGACAATCCCTTTTCTTTGGAAATCTATAAAGAAGACATTGGTGATGCAAATAGAAACAAACCTAACCAACTAGCCTTTCCTTTCCCCATTGCTCATCAGAATGAAGTTGACAACATAAAAAATATCCATGCCTCAACACTTCCTAAGTTCTATGGAATTGTTATAGAAGACCCTGATACCTTCTTGTTTGAGTTTGACATAATCTATAGGAGTTATGACTATACCATTGATGCTCATAGGCTTAAGCTATTTCCTACCACTCTGAAAGAGGTTGCACTAAGATGGTTTATGAGCCTAGGAAAAAATACTATGGAGACTTGGGAGGACATGAAGACAAAGTTCCTTGAAAAGTACAAGGAATATTGCAGGGGCAGTGATATGAGAGGAGGGGATATCTTTAAGATGTAGCAAAAGGAAGATGAGAGCTTGGAGGATTACATTTCAAGGTTTTTGTTTTGCTTGGATAAATCTCCACACTATACACTCAATGAAGAATCACAAAATCTACTTTTTTTGAGAGAAATCAATGAGAGTTGCACCGATGCTTTGGACCTGATGGTAAGAGAGATATCACCCAAGTTTCTTGGGAAGATATCAAGAAAATATGTTAGAACTATTCTA
>VDFB02180001.1:0-26130 GCA_007258455.2 Sequoia sempervirens
GTGATTTTCATCCTTGAAACTCCATTAGTGGGGGATTTTCCCATAGAATATTGGTAACATCTTCCTTTCTTTATAGTTTTCATGGAGTAATTCTGACATATCTTCTTAATATCATCCCAGGGAACTTGGGTGATATCTCCTCCTATCAAGTCCAGACCATCAGTGCAATTTTCATTGATCCCTCTAAGGAAGAGCTACTTTTGAGACTCTTCATTGAGTGCATGTTGTGGGGATTTCTATAGACAAAACAGGAACCTTGAAATATAGTCCTCCAAACTCTCATCCTCCTTCTATTGCATCTTGAAGATATCATCTCCTCTCATATCACTGCCTCTACATTAATATTCTTTCTACTTGTCAAGAAGCTTTGCTTTCATATCATCCCAAGTATCTACAGTATTCCTACCTAAGCCCATAAACCATCTTAATGCAGCTTCCTTCAAGGTAGTAGGAAATAATTTAAGCCTATGAGCATCAATAGTGTAATCATAGCTTCTGCAAAGGATATCAAATTCAAACAAGAAAGTGTTTGTGTCCTCTGTTACAAGCCCATAGAATTTAGGAAGAACTGAAGCAGGGATGTTCTTGAGGTTATCAACTTCATTTTGTTGAGTGATAGGGAATGGAAAAGATGGTTGGTTAGGGCTATTTTGGTTTTGGCTAGCCATAATTGCTTGATGGATTGTCAAAGCAAATGGATTCTCAATCAGGTTTTGGGCAACTTGCTCTTAAGAGGAAGTTTCAAAACTGGTCAAATTGGGAAATGCATAAGCGAAAGGATTTGCCTCTTCTTCTTTGTCTCTTGGAAAATTTTGAAACTCAACTAGCTGGTTATTAGGATTAAGGTCATCAGGAAGGAATCTCCCTAGATCATATCTTCTCCCACCCCTATGCATGTGGTATTAACTTAGTATCAACCAATTCACACAAAGAATTGGTGAAAGAATAGCGGATCATTACTTTATTCGAATGAAGGGTATGCTAAAAACAAACTTCAAATATACTAAAAATAAGAAAGAAATTGGAAATGACTCCAAAGAACTTCCTATTTTAACACCATCCCTGACAACAATGCCAAAAAATGTTGGCCTCCTCTAATGGTTCAATAACTAAGCCCTTAAAGCTATAACTTAGAGATTAGATATCTACACTACATAGTTATCATTCTCATCATGAAGGTTCATTTCATTATCAACCTAGGGATGTGAACTTGAAATGGGTCAACACTGTTTGTGCACTAGGACTCAATTGTAGTCATCATTATCCTATAACTAGAAAGGAAACAATACATAAAGTAAAATGCTTGAAAGGAATTAGCATAAGTAATGAGCATAAATCAACAACTAAACTTAATTGAAATGAATGAAAAAAAAAGAAATCTCAGCAAACAGACATGAAGTTACTCTGTCTTCCTTGGCTGTAGGAATAGACATAGAACAAATTTCTAATGGTTGTAGGAAGAGACAACTGCTAAGAATGTAACTAATTACTGAAAAGAAAAGTAACTACTAAACTGAATGGATGGAATTGTCACCAAGTGGGCCCCCTTGAATGAGTCTTCCCAAAACTAACTCAGATGCAACAAATTAAAGTATCATTTTATTCATTGAAAACATTGTTACATCATAACAACAACATGACTGTATTCCTTGAAACTAAAAATGAAAGTACAATATCAGAACATCCAACCTCCTAAAGAGGAACATCTGATCATTATTTATAGAAGGAAAGCTTCTAACTAACCCTAACTAACTGGGCAGTTGACTCCAACAGACTAGGAGGACGCCATTTATTGAAAGCATGAAAAAGAGGAAGGAGGTTATGCATGCACAAGATTTAGTCAAACTAGTCTTGCCTCAATGAGGATCCAACATAGCAACACCTCCTAAATCTACTCAACTAATAGACATGGTCATTTAAAGTAAGTTATAACTTCCACACAAGCTAGAAGTTTCCAACCATTGACCTCTTTAATGTCCATCTCTTTTTGACTCCTTTAGCAACCGGCCAGCTGGCATGAACTTCTTCCACCTTGCAAGCTTCATTTATATCTGCATCTTAATCTGAACCTACATTATGACATTAGCGTGCACAAGATAATTGTATATCCATAATCACCTTAGAATAACATTCATTCAATCACATGTAAAATTAATATAGATATATCACATAGTAGGTTAATACCATCAAAAGTTACAGGGATAAGTTCATGTCCAAAGTTCATAAGTTTAGGGAAATAACATAGAAAGTATTAGTAACCAGGTGCTAAAACCCCATAGTAACAATAACAAACATATGTAAATCCTAACAAAAATGAGTCATTATTTGGACTCATCACTAGTTATGAAAAGTTTTCAAATTGACCTACTATTTCCCTTATCTTCCAAGTCTTTTCAACAATTTTAGATGATCAAACTTTCTAAATTGAAATTGTGTGCTCCTTTTCTCTTCTGCAAAATGTAAAACTTTCACATCACATAGACATGCAAAAGAACATAATAAACATCACATAATCTTATATCTAAGGAATGTAAGATTTTCACATCGCATAAACATACATAAGATCATAAAAAACACCATATACAACATATACAAACTTAACCTGCATGTATAAATTGTATGAACCCAATTATTTAGATATACACATATTGAATAAACAAACTACAAATCTCTACCACGGTCTTTTAATTCCCCGATTGAGTGGCTAGATTACAAAAGGACATAATTCTTCAATTTACAGGTTCATTAACAAATTGCAACAATGCTTTCAAAATAGGAAACAACAACAATATGCAACTGAACAAAGTGATTATATATTAATTAATGTATCTAAGGTTTTTTACTGAACATCAGGAAAATATATTTACACTATGATCTAATACCTAAATTATAGCATCATGGGCAACATGCACCGATGTTGTGGAAAGTATGTTACATAAATTCATAAATTTAGTTTTAGTTGCATTAAATAAAATAGTTTATCTCAAGTAAATCATCATTGAATAGGCATTTTCTATTTGTATTTTTGTATAGAGAATCAAAAATCACAATACGGTTCTTTGCCACGACTTCTTGCAAGAAATAAGACGACTTCCTCCATAACTCTTTCTATAGTAACTTTATCCTGCGATAATTCTAGAGCTAATGTAGAAGTTTCAAAGTTTTCAAAGACGTGGCATTCTAGAGCTTCTGGAGACGTGGCATAATCTTCATCTTTCAGATAATCGATCTTCCTTAAGTATTACTTATTGACATGTTTTCATAAAAGCACAACTTTCTACTATAATCATCAACATTAAAAATATTTGTTTAACATAGAGAAGATAACAAGTGTTCATACATTATTATCAATCAAAATTATAGATAATTAACCATATAATCATACTAATTTAGCATGATAAAGGTTATGGAGGATCAAGAAAGAGCAATTTTATCCTAATAATAAGGTTAATGTTTATACCTCATCACTCTCTCAAACCTAATATTAAGTAGGTCCCCTTTCTTATTCCCTTGCCTATTGCTACTACCTATGTGCTTCTCTCATATTGCAATCTTCTTCAAATATCCGGTTGTTGTCATAGATCACATGGGTTAAAGGATCTATTTCCCGAGGATTAATTATGTAGCCTCTTGCACTATCCACCTTTTCCTTCAACCATTTAAACTCCCATTCAAATTGCTCACCACTAAGATGTAGTGGGGTGACTAGATGGAGAAGAAGGGGAGGCCTGAATCTCATTCATATTCATTTCTCTATGAATTTATCCATTAACTCTACACTTAATTTATCTCTCCAAAATAACGACGATGTTCTTTGAAAATATTATTTCTCTCTTCGTTAGTTGCATGGGTAAGGATTTCTATCTTTCATCACAAGCCTTAATGGATGATTTTTGGGAAATCAAGAATGATACTTGAAAGGGTTTCATAGCATAATTTTATGTTGTTGGTGTATTTCTCAACCATGGTAGGATATTGAAGTGTCCTTTCAAATTTCCTCCAAAAGGCTTGTGGTTTATGATGTTGATGCCTCATCAAGGGTCCAAGCTCTTCTACCTCATGATATTCTTGTGTCCTCTATTGCCAGGCTACTTGATTTTGAATTGTATAAATGAATAATATTATTGCACTTCACCTATAAAAAGATTAATAAATAAGTCAGTATACTGCTCAACTAATAAATTATGTGTGAAGAATTCACATAGAAATTTATGTCACTCTAGAGCTTCAATGTTGAATGCCTCTAAAAATTATTTAGCATCTAGGTCATGAGGCAAGTTGCAAGAAATTCTTAATAGATTCCATCTTAGGATTGTTCATTTAGGAACATACTATATATCCTAGAGGGATAGCTACATTTAAGGAGAAATTTACCTACCTTGCAGGCTTCAATTTTGGCTTCTTCTAATTGCTTACAATTTTCTTGCAGGTTTTTAACGTCTTCCTACAATTTTTCATTCTCCCTTTTTAGAAAAGTATGCTTGAACTCCCTCATTTTTAGCAATTTCAGTAGATACTTCCTATGGTTATTCCAATTTCTCTTTTAAATAAAAAAATTCCTTATCTTTTTCTACTAGGAATGTCTTTAATTTTTCAATTTCTTGTCTTTGTTCAAAAATTGTATTCTCTACTTTTGATAATTGAAGTGCATGTTGGATTTCCCTCTAAACCGTCTCTTCATCCTCTTTCAGAGTCATGATGGGACTTTTCCATTTTGTTGGGCTTCATATAAAAGAGATTCATGTTCCATATCTTATAGAGGTACTATAGTAGATGCATCTCTTAAAGCTACTTTTTCAAGAAATCCATACTCTTGGCATTGTCTGGTGTTAGGGGTTGTTTCATACTTATGGAACTTGCTCCTTTGAGGAAAAGGAGGAGGACTACTTGGTTTTTTTTTAACCTTGATTCCTTTTTCTCCTTGTTGTCTTGTTTCTTCCTCATCATCTGAGGAAATTATTTTTATATCTTTTCTTGAAAATTTGGGTTTTCCCAAGCTAATTGTTTTTTTAATGGTTCCTTTATGTGTGGCTAGATTAAGGCATTAGAGCCTCCTTATCTGCATGTAGAATTTCAAATTTAGGAGCCTATTATCTTGGGTCTTAAGGAGTTACTGTAGGGGTGGCTCCAAAAGTTCCCCCTTATTTTAATTTTAACTTTTTGTTCTTAAAGGTTTGAAAAAACCTTATCCATTTCTTCTCAATTTTTTGGTTCTTCAACATTTGATGTTTGTAAAGCAACATGATGAGGACATGATGCTTTAGAGGACCAATTCCTTTTTGATACCTTTCAATCATGGTTTTCATGTAAGGAAATATAGATGTAGAAATTCCTTCCAAATACCAATCTTATAGGGGAAAGTAATGCAAATGTCACTTTTAATTTTCAATTACAGTTATAGTTCATTTAAGAAACACATATACAAGAATATATAGACAATTTCACACATAGAATTGAACACCATATTTACATGGGAAAATCCTTACGGGAGAAAAACCCACACACCAAGTAAAGTCACTTTGCATTACCGTAAAATGGATTACATACAATTACAGAACTTCACTTCCAGTGTTAACTCAAAATACAATTTCTCTTCACACTATTACAATCTTCTTTGAGATACAATGTAGAACAACACAAAAACTATCATTCAATAGCCTTCAAACCACACTTTCAATTAACATTACCAAGTTATTCAATACATTTATTTTTTCTTCAGTTCTTGAGACCAGAAACATTTTGGATTTAGTTCACCAACCATCAATATTCAAACTATATCAAGTCATCAGAGAGACACCTTCCACAGTCTCTCTAATGAAACCTAGTCCCGACGATGTCGATTCATTCACCTTGTTAATTATCAACCAGTTAGTAGCTGTCTCTAGCCAATTATCACTTTCCAACTAAGTTGTAGTTGAGTCCCACAATGTCGTTACTCATTAGTTATTCATCGCCATATTAGAGAGACTCCAAATCATCTCTCTCTGATATGAGAAAGTTTCTCTGACAATACTTCAAGTGGTCCCCACTACTTCCAGCTCAACACCATGTCACCACCAGTCAACTACCTTTAGCTACTAGAGCATCGGTAGGACTCAAGTCAGAGTTATATTGAAGGAACATAGTCCCGTCGATGATACTTCCCTTTACACCATCGTTGATCCATCAGAGAGACATAAGGAAGAGTCCCACCAATGTCAACAAGTCTTACCAATGACAACATATTGTTCTATTGTTGGAACTACCATTAGGATCCCATCGATAGAGCCAAGTCATGCTGATAGAACAAGCCACCAAGTTAGAAAAAAACTCGAACTTCAGAACATCCAACCAGAGGTTAGGAATTTTCCAAAACTTGCGACATGGCGATAGAAAACTTGGTGAAAACATGAAGACTCATTAGACCATCATTGGGATAGTGAATAAGGTCCCGCCGATAGAGCTTTTTTAGACCAACAAAGTAAGGAAATACAAACCCGAGAAGGGATATTCATTCAATAAGTTTGAGGCACCATTTCCAACATTTCAAAGATCCAAATATTTATACAAAGGAAAATTGACTTGAAATGCCAAATTTTGTAAGCCATGGTCTAGGTGGATCGACACTCAAAATGTTGGACCCACAATGATACCAAACTATCCTTCACAAGTGAAATACTTCATTATCCAACCTACAACAGACTTCTAGGGTGCAAGGATTGTATCCTTGTTAATTCCCATGTTCTCTCCTTTCTTATGAGTTACCAACTGAGGAATGTTTTCCCCTTTCTTTGTGAAATTAGCTAACATTTCTTGATAAGTCAATTATTTTCACTATGAAAATAAATTCCTTACAATTAAACTATATAAACTAAAGTAATGATTTCTAGACCGACCTTAAAATTTCACTTGGAGATTATGTTGCAACCTTTGGAGTAATTTTGGACAAATTCCTATATGAGCTTCAAATGGTATCCCTTAATAAAATGTGTAAAAATTCCAGCCATCTTGTAGCTCAAATTTAATGTATGTTGAAGCTTGGTGTTGTAGTAGTTTTTCTAAAGAATCTATCTTTGCCTTTATTTTTACGCCCAGCTTCTCTTTGTATGGTAAGATGATGTCACATGGGGAAAGTATTCTACATAATTTTTTGAAATTTGAATGTGGGTGCTTATGGTATACGTATCTTAAATAGGGGTTTGTATTTAAGAAAAAATGAGATGAGTAAATGGTTTTATTTGGAATTATAATGGTAATTCACATGGGCTATTGTTGCACTACCTTTCCCGTAATCTAGTTAGGGTAGGGTGACATAAACTTACCATTAGATGATATTATGGATGAGGTAATTAATGCAAATTAATTGATTGTATAATAATTATTTCTTTCCTAATTAATAATCAATGTGCATACCTATCACCATCCATACACACATTCTTCTAGAGCATCATTGAAAAGATTCTTTCAAAGGAAACACAAACAACCTTCTAGAGTATCGTCGAAAAGATGCTTCCAGAGGAAACATGAACATTCTTGTAGAGAACCATTGAAGGAATGCTTCTAAAATAAGCACAAACATTCTTTTGAAGCATCATTGGAAGGATATTTCCAGAGGAAATAAGAACATTCTTGTAGAGCATTGTTGAAAGGATTCTTCGAAGAAAATATTATTTTGGAGGATCATTGAAGGAATGCTTCTAAAGGAAATACAAACTACACAGGGAAACTTTATATACTCATATTCAATCTATTTTTTAAAAAAATTAGAGTACTTACATGTTATTTTTTAGTGAAGGGAAGACTCCCTTCACATAACAAAGGTTGGCTTGTCCTTTGATCATTTGATGGAACTCATATTTTCTTATTGAATTTTGGTACAATCATAGCCTATTTCCATTCACTAGAAGTGTTCTAGCATCACCATAAATCAAATTCAAATGCATGAATCCATTTTAAAATAATTCTTCCAACTTTGTTGGAACTCAAATCTGTAGTTGCCTTTATTTCTTGAGTCCCTTCCCCTTTTGTACCTTATCCATATTTACTCAAGTTTATAACCGATCTGAGATATTTGTCATGGGTGGTCCTTTACCAAATTTCTTAGCACAATTGGGTAGAACATGAAAAATTAGGCCTAATTTCCTTTTGGAGTTGTGTAAAATATGTTAAGTATTGAAAGTTATGCTCATGCAGGTTTTGTCCCTCCACGGTTCAGCCCCTCCTGACCCACAATGTCTTGTCTTTGCTTGGACACCCAAAATAATGAGGGGGCGCCATGGGTCAATCAATATTCTCTAAAACCACTTAAACATTTAAACATTCATTCCACATAAAAAAATTAATTTGTAGTAAGAAAGGAAAGCATGAAATCAACCAACAACATCACATAACACATGAACACCAAATTTTTACTAATTTTGTTCACAGAGGCTGAACTTAGTGATGCATTGACATTAACACTTGGCATTATTTTTTTTCTTCACTTTGCTCACATAGGTTGAACTTAGTGGTGCATTGACATTTGACATTTTCTTGGGTTTTTGTTCATAGGGGCTAAACCCAGTGTAAGAATTGGCATAGCATTTTGATCATTTTGTAGCACTTTATCAAGGTTATCAAGGAGTATAACTCTTGGTATAGTTATGGGCACACCTTGTAGATCTGGTGTATGTTTCTCATTTTGCTACCTATTTTGGGAGCTCACCTAATGAAAAACGGTCCTCCCTAGCCTGTGTGTCTTCCTATTTGTATGGTTGCTAGCATAATACAACTTGTTAGCCCTACCCCTTACATTTTTTCCTTTACATTAGCATTGACATTGTATGTTTGTGTATCTATCTTGTTGCATATCATACATGTGTGTTCCTTTGTGCTTATATTGGTTTTCCATGGGATATTAGATCTTGGGGGCTTGAGCACCCTCCTTGATCCTTAGTCATCCTATCTCTCTAACATTTAGACAATTGAACCCCTCTTGACATATATTTCTCTACTAAATAGTGTGAGTCTGAGCATAAGTTCGTATTCCCACTAAAGTGGGGCTAAATGTAACATAGAAAATTGTATACATTTACAATTTCACATTATGTTTTGGCCCCCTAATTTATTGGACTTAATTAAGTTTCTAATTTTTCAAATTATGCATTCCAAAGCCTAATTTTTACCATTTTCCAAAGAAGGACAAGTATTAAACAAATGCATTCAATCATTAAATTGTCCTCAACTTTGAGTGTCCTAGAATTTTGGGCCAAAACCCACTCATTGTTGGAAACTAGGCGCCCCTTCTTAGCCAGACCCAAATTTATATATACTTTTGGTAGTATTTTAATGTCAAAAATTCAAATATGAAGTGCGTCGGTTTAGAATTTAATTATCAAGAAATTAGATAAACACCTATAAATACCTAATCTTTTATCATTTGAAGTCTAACAAACAAGCTCACTCAAAAACACACAATTGAGAAAGCTTATGATCAAGAGCATTATTGAGCAAGTCAAGAGAAACATCAAAGTTTATTACAACAATCAAGATCCAACATCATGTCAAATCCTATGTGTGTTCATGTTCATGTTTTAGAAGGCTAACATTTTTGTAGATCTCCAAAGCATTCAAGAATTCTATCAAGTAAGATCCAAATTATTGAAGTGATGTATGTATTTAGTCCTTCAAGGAAGCCATTGAAGGGTAGTGAGTTGTAGCAATTTTTTTTCATTCATCATTTCCTTCCTTTCCATTAAGTTAAATATCATTGACATTGCCATTGTGGAAGTGGAAACACTTTCACGGGGTTTGACTGAGGGAAGCCCTTATATGGCACACCATCTTCTCTCTTTGTGAATGTGTAGGTTGTAGGTTTGGAAAGGATTGAAGAGAGTTTGAAGAACCATTTTTTATTATTGCATTTATTATCATCAAAGTTGTCAAGATACGAAAACTCTATTATAGAATTTACTAACCACATTCCAATAATGGGACAAGCAAAAAATAGAAGCTCAAATCTAGCACTAGAGGACCCTAAAAATTGAGAGATGCCCTGACAAAGACCCAATCGCCTAGGGGTGACCCAGTCCTACTACAACACTCAAATCTAACTTTTGGTGACAGGTACATATCATTCTACACTTTCCAGATCCACGTGCAACATTTTGTTTCTATCTATTTATATCCAAGAAATTGCATTTGTCATATTAGGACATTTAGTTTATTTAGTTTAATCATTTCAAATCATTCCTATCCTTAAATAGATGAAGATCCAAGTTTGATTGACTCACCTAAGAGGTTGAAATTCAATCTATGTACCTTGTTGATTTGCATCTTAATGAAATTATAGAAATGATGGAACAATACACCTTAGGTCATTAGGGTGTAGCACATTTTTTATGTTTCCAATGATAAATGAAAATAGATAATGTTACCTTAGGTATGAAACCCTTGTCAAAGTGATTTTCACAACATAAGTTATCACCAAAGGTTGATAATGGATGATTGGATTTTTTGAAGACCTGCAAGAGGTTAGTACTCACAAAACACAATAGATTGTTGTAGCTATCATGTAGAGGATAACTCAATACATCTTCACAATAACAACATGATTGATCATAACAACTTCTTGTTCATAATTGCTAGGTGTTCAAATGTAAAGAAAACTTGTTTATATATGCATCCCAATTGATCTTTTCTCAAATATAGGCCAATTTGGGGTCATTTTATACCACAATGCTAGTTGACACCCAAAATGTCATTTATTAAAATAGGCCACCCCTAAGTTAGGGGCACTCCCACTCCTAATCGGGTGAATTTTTCCTAAATTTGTTGGGATGTTGGAAAATTTGATATATTTTTATAATATTGCCCCAAAATGAATAAATTATTAATATAATTAAGTCTATAAGAAAAATAGGGTGTCCATGTAGTGTGAAATAGTAAGAGTTGACAACTTATGATGCCAATCCATACACCATACTATCCATAGCAAATGAAACAATTTCATTCTTAACATAACACAATATTTAGGTATACATCCTATTTAAATATCGACTACTCAAGCTATACTTCCAATTTGAGAATTAACATTGTCATGGCATCCAACATACTTGAAACATGCACATGATTATTTGATTGAAAGGATGCCATCATTGACACACCTACAACTAGTACTTTCTTAGGAAATCATTAACTAATTTTCATAGTCAAGACTAGGTGGTGTGTCGACCAAGGGAAAAAATACAACTTGGAATAAATTTGTACTCATTTTTTGCACTTAGTTTAATGGTAATGGAGGCTATGGCTTCTCAAGAAGGGTTGAAGGATATAAGAATAGTCATGTGCATAAGTATAGTCTCACCTATACATTTCATTTATGCACTTGTATTTACTCAACACACACCAAGCAACCACATCACAATTTTGCACATAACCTTTCCACATGCTACTCAATGTATAAGTCATGTGCATATTTTTATAAATTTTATTTGTCACATATTTTATCGTAGCACATGGGAAAACATGCCTACATTTGGAAATGTCTAGTTCAACACCATATGCATTCAATAATTTTTTCGTGTCTACACCACATGTTTATCAACCATATAGGATTAACATTTTGACAGTATACAAATACAACACCCATCTTACCCCTAGATCCACATGTAAATCATTCCATATGATTTTGACATTTATTATCATGTTTTTGTAGGCTTAATTGATTAACCTTGTAAATACTTAGTTATCTTATAGAAGTTATAGGTAGGGAACTTCATACTACTATCGGTTGCATACATATTGATGTACATATCTTATTTCATGTAATACATTCACAATATACAATTTTTTTCTCTTCTTGAGTGTGCATACTCTTACTAGTCTAGATTCTTCTATGCATATTCTAGAAATTTTGTAGATTATTATATTAATTTGTAGGTTTACTTATCCTCCAATTCTACTAGGGTTCATATCACATGGTAGAATAAATTATTTATCCCACATGCATGGGATAATATTAGTTTCCTTTAATTTTTAGATATATATAGGCTTATCTAGAAAGAGAGACATCTTGAATATTTTAATTGGAGTGTATGCTCTATTTTTGAAGTGGCGCCACAAAATTAATGTATTATAAGAGTTTTTTTGCTCTTATTTTTATATATATCTCTTGCAATTATTGTCCCCTTGAAGTGACAACTATCCCATTATAATTATCTCTCCAAGGCATTCATTTTAATATATAACTCAATAGACCCTTTTTGGATTGGTAGGATAGTTTTCACTTCATCTAGGCACCTATCTCATTGCCATTGTCTCTTCACGTTGAGTTTTGATATATAACTTTGGTAAGCCAAAAATATCACATGTAGTAGCAAAATAATGATTCCCATGGTAGATCTCAGGATGTAATTTGACATACACGACCTCTAGTCTTCTCTTTCCCAAGTCTAAGATCAATTGAATAACCTCGTTGCTAGATTGGTCTAGGTAGACATTTGGAAAATGAATGCTGCACTTAATTTTTTGGCCAACATTAACTAAAGCTCCCATTCATTTTTTTAGCATTGCTTCCAACAACTTATATGCCCTTCCCAAGCCCCCAAAGATTAACATGCCCAAATTTCCTAGAGAAGGAGCTAGTGAATGGTTGAGCATGTTGGGTCATTACATTAATGTTTATCATGTTCCTCTTGAGGAGCATATCATGATGGTGGGGTTCTATTTAGATGGAGTGGAAACTCAATGATATATATGGTGTACATTCTCTTGCCTTGAAATGTATTGATGGCATATAATTTATAGTCTTTTATCTCACTTTGGATTTAGAATCTATGAGGAACCAAAATGAATTCTTCAAGTTGGTCCAATCAAGAATTGTTATTGACTACATTACGGGAAAATTAAGATGTCCAATATGACAGATAGACTCTTAGATCCATCCCTTTGTAATTTATTTATTTCTAGCTTAAAAACTTAAAATCAAGTTGAGGATTGATGAATACCCAACCCATTATGGTAAATTATCTTCTCATCACCTACTTCGTTGAAGAAAAGCTTACAATATACAAGAAAACTTTGGAATTCTCTTCTTGGTCACTTAGGAAAAAGAAGAATTTCATAGATAGAGGAACTAAGCCTATGACTATTCGTAGGTTATCTAGAGATGATTTAGTTGAGAAAAAGACCAAATGTTTTTGTTTTAACTATAATTAAAAGAAGGGAAAATGCCACAAATGTCATGAGTAGGCTTGTATCTCATTGATTATATGGGGAATTTTAATGATTCACCAAAGGGTATGTAATAATGAGTTTTAGGAAGAAATCCCAAATAGGATTTCATTAAGGAAGCTTTATAGCACACCATTTTTATAATATTTAAAAAAATTATTATTTTGGGATTATATGCTTTGCTTCAACAATACCAATTATTAATTACTATTGTATTATAATTTTTTGTTATATTCAACATTTATTGGTGAACTATTATTATGCATTTGATTTTGTGATAGTTTGAATTGATATACATGTTCAACATTTGTAAGTTGATATTGATAGTTTTGATATTCATTTATTATTATTATATGTTGTATAGTTAAATACATATGTATCATATGGAATAATGTATTTCATAACTCTCTATTTATGCAAGGTTTTATCCATTGTGAGGGAGAGTACCATGGAAAGGATGTAGTCACACCAACATAACAACATGGTCAAAAATAAATGAACAAATGTAGTAGGCTTTGTGTTGATTTTGGTTTAGGTCATTTATGTGTTGATTTTGCTAATCAAAGTTTATTTGATAGCATATCCCTATTGGTATTCTTCTTGCTACTTGATATTTGTGTTGAGGTGATCCCACAATAGCTAGTCCCGCTTTTTGACCAACGTGGGACATTGAAATTTTAATATTTTCAACTAAAATTTCACCTTCTATCATCCATAACAACTAAACAATTAATACTTTGAAGATGATGTAAACTAGTGATTCTAAATGTATTTTATAAAATAGAAAATTATTTGTAATTTTTTACATAAGTTTTAATATCTTATTTTTTATAGTAAACATTATTTTTGAAAAGTGACATTTATTCCATATAACCTTTTTTACAAAAAGGATAAATTATAAAATTTTAAACATAGATTGGTAACACTAATATTTAGTGTGTAGACATTTTTCATAATTTTTTGTTATATATTTTATTTTTTATTAATTTTTAAAGTGAGATTAATTATAATTTAGACGTGTTTGTTTTATATTGCATAAATTTTATATATATATCCAAATTAATTTTTTTTTTTAGTTTAACCAAGTACATCAATACTTAGTGCACATTTTTTAAAAAATCTCTATTTTTCTATATTTTCCATGTGTGTGGAACCAACATCCTTTACCGTTCCATCTAAAAACCGTCTACTAGAAACAAAATAAATATAATTATCAAATTAAATATATTCAAAATTATACTTTTTAGAAAGTTTACTTTGAGGGTTATGATCCTATAACAACCTCCTATCATGTTGATTCCATTTGCTAGTCAAACCCAAAGTTTGAATATTTTTTTATAGGAAAATATAAAAAAAAAATCATAAAGGCCCATCCAAGGGCCTTCATTCGAAGGTCCCTTCCATGAATTAAAAAATATTAAAATATTAAAAAAATTAGAAACCTTTGAATAAATATTTACCTTCATTCAAAGGTGATTGTGCAGTTACCTTTGAATGAAGGGGTTTGCAATTTTTTTCTACCTAGTTATACAAAATTTTGATTTCCACAAGTGGGACACACTATTGTGGGTCTACCCATTGTCATTGTCTTTGGTGTCACTATGATTTTTTTTATGTCATTTATATAGTTAGGGTCATAATTATTTAAGTATTATTTAAGTGAACATGATGTCATATGACATATCTAACATCAATTAAGTTTGCAGTTGATATTAATTGGTAGGAGTGTAGGTGTGGATATGTCTCTTGTGTGATCGATGTTGTCTTGATTTATTTTTTACTTCATCTGCTTGCTAATGAGATCTAATTTATATTCAAAATTTTGACTTTATGGTGGCACGATGAAAAGAATTTGGAAGGTCATAGACTTTGGCCTACCCAACCGTGCATTAAGAATTTATGAGCATTAAAACTTTTATATTCCATTAGCATATTACATAAGAAAAATAAAGCTGAATCATATTATTAAACCCTCCATATTGGAAGGGATCCAATCAAGAGTGAATCCATGCTAGTGATGTTAGGATTTGGTGTCATCCACCTTGTAAATCCTATGTCATATATCATGGTTCCAACATCCTTGGAAACTATCTCTAGGAACTTAGGGTGTATTGGGAAAATATTTTGTAATATTAATTCTCACCATTGTTTGTAATATACTCATAAGGGGTGATGGGTCCACTAGTAGCAGTAAAGGTGAGTTGTGAACATAAATATTTAATATTATTTTCCCCACATGTGGATGCCTAGAATGGGATAATAAAAGATAAAGGAAATTTTAAATAAGTGACTGTTGGGATTCTCCAAGTGGGTTTTTAAACACGCAACATGTGTCCCTTTTGGTTGTCCATCATTTATTACATTTAATGTAATATCTTCTCAAGTTTGGGTGCCCAAGTTGGAGGGAAAGTATTGGATCTAAAACCAATGTCTTTTCACATTTTGAGGAGGTAATCCAAAGGTTAGGGATGTTTGGAATGAAGGTTCATCTTTGGGTGCCTTGTTTGGTGCATTAGATGCCTTCACAAGTCTATAAATTTAGCCTCTTGCATGTAGAATTGGAGAGGAACAACTGAATGTAGTGTTACTCTATAGGAACAAGGAAAACTGGAGGCATAAGGAGGTTGTTCAAAGGTGCACAGTTGTTGCTATGTTGGAGGAAAAGAGGATAATGGAAGTTGTTGTGTTGTAATCTCATTTATTTGATGATAATGGATACTTGGCCACTCTTCTTGGTGGAGTTTTTTCTTGCAAGGGTTTCTCCATGTAAATCTTGTGTTATGTGATGATCTTTGTTTCTGATTTATGCCTCATTGTTATATCCTATGGTGATTATATTCTTTATTTATTTATGTTATAAGTTCACAAGGTGGTGTTCATAAGCATGTTATGTTGGTTGATTTTTGACATCATAAAGAAGATGGATCTAATCATGGTATTTCCATATTAAGGAAAAATTAATTTCAGATTTGCATATAAGTTTTAGGGATTTTCATGCCCATGTAGTTCCAGCCTAGAGTCTCATCCTTTGAAGTCATATTTGGATAGAGATTGAATTTCCTAACAATCAGCATTGAACCTATTTATTTCTCAAGCAATCACCCTTCATGAGATGCCATAAATTATCCATTATCTTTTATGACTTGTGTGAGTCGTGAAGTAATGAAATTTTGGGATTAAGGATTTTAGAGGTGACATTTTTTAAATGAACAAGGATATTCTTTATTCTTGTTTGATATTTTGTGTTTTGGGTGTCTTGTTCTAATAAGAGGAAAAGGCTACAAATTTGTTATTTAAGGGACTACCATTATTAACTTAGTTTGCACTCAATTAGTTAAGTATATAAAAGCACACACACACACATTCATGTGTGTGTGTGTGTTTATTTTTCTTTGTTGAGAAAGTGACTTCATTTGAATCTTAATTAAAAAAAAGTTTTGGTTTTACTTTAGTATTGGGCATAATTTGATTCTAGGACATTTGTTGATTTATATGTGTTCACCTTGAATGAAGGTTTTGATTTCATGTTGAACTATTATTTAAAACCTAGTTGGGCTTGGTTGAAAATTTCTTCATTTGTAAATAGTTGGGAAGGTCATAACATATTAGTACCTTGATTTTTGAGGGTTGTCCATACCAAAATAATCACATTTAGTTTTAAGTATTTGGGTCTATTTTTGTATGAATGAAGAAACACATGATGAAACTTTGTTTTCAAACCTTAATAGTTACATTGACAATTATTATAAAAGATCTATTCCTACCTTGTCAATATTTACTATTTTCATCACTATGTAGTCTTTTATTGCTTTCTACTATGCTATAGGCTTAAGGCAATATTGTGAAAGAGGATTGTGATATATTTTTAGGCTAATCAATTCTATATTCATGACTAAACTAGTTAGAGTATTAATAATAGATTTTTGTTCAAGATTTTCTTAAGTCTCCTACAACAAGAAACACACCTCACACATCTAGTCATGTGATCTAAGGTTTCATGTGATTATAAGTATTTGTTCATCTTTCTATGGAGTGCATTTATAATTCACAACTAGCCTAGAGGGATATATTTGTAGCATCTTGTGACTAGTGTTTGTTGAAAAGGAAAGAACTTGTTTGGTAAAGGTCTAGATCATCCATATATGTGGGATAGAAAGATAAAGGTGTGTATCACTTATTGGCCACACATTGATTTGACAATTTATGCAAAATAGTATGTCCCAATATTGGGGCACAATGAAAACACATTAAATTAATTGTTGATGATATTCTTGACATGTATAGATGTGTCCTTTAAATATTTTATGTGGTACCATTTTCACTTCAAGTCACATGAAATGACTTCATCAAACACAAACTACTAATTTGGATCACATTCATCATGATTAGACAAAGTCATCATAACACAAAAAATTACAACAAAAGTAGCCTCGACAACAAACTTTCTTTAAAAATTAGATTTTACAATATTTTATTTTATTATATTTACTTTTGATTTTGTAATCAATATAGGTTCATTACAAAAATTAGAGATGCCGAAAAATAAGTACCTCTATTTGACAAATTGAGAAAAATAACAAACAATGAAAAAAAATAAAAATAAAGATGCATCTCTATATTGATGTTTTGGTTTAAAAATAATAATAATTTGAATATATATAAAAAATGAGTTGTTTAAAGTATAATCATTATCTTTGAAAATTAATATTATAAAAAAATATGCTTAAAATATTTGTATTAATGATCTATATTTAGAAATTATAAAATAGTTTATTTTAATTTAAATTATTTATTTAAAAGAAGTTAAAATGTATAAAAACATTATTAATAATATTAAAAATAAAAAATTATTTAAAAAAAATAGAAGTGAATCTTCTTGAAAATCATAGTGAACCTTAACTTTTTTACAATGATTTTGTTGCCATTCAAGATCCAAAAAACCAACATAGATAGCCCAAAAAGATCAAGACTAAACATAGAGTGTGGACTAGGCCACCACAATACCATTGACAACAAAGACCCAACAAGAACTATTCTATAGTCAACACTCTATTGTAGCGGTGTCTAGTGGAGAAATGATTGTCAATGCCAACGAGACAAGAGACTCATCAAGAAGGAAACGTCTATCCAGTTCCAACAATACACCTTTGATCATATTTATTAATTAATTGAAAATAAAAAATCCGCCGTATTTTGATTTTTCAATTAATTAATAAATATGGTGAAAGATGCATTCTCAAGACTAGATAGACACAAGTCATCAAGAATGCCACCACGCCTTACTGTTGCTATCTCTAAGTCTCTTTGATTTGATCGCCTCTGAACCAACCTTTAGATTCTCCCCATTTCTTACCAACCTTCTCTAGTGCTCAGCCAGTGACACCAAGGATGCAGCACCCTGAACTCCACACAAACCAGAAGAATATCCTCTTGTAGAAAATGCCAATTCATGGAGGCTAAATCTATATTGCTACTTGATGAATCATTCTCCAACTTGAGTCATTGCCACCACCGAGTGTGTGAGGCACAAGAAGTTTGAGAGCAAGTATGAAGCTACCTTCGAATTGATCATGCTTCTTATGTCCAGCTCAAGGTGACCCACTTTGATAATCTCCTTGATGACTTCAGATATTTTTGCCCAATTTGTATCAAAGACTCTGTAGATTTTATTGTCATGTATTGAACTCATGAATGCCATCTCCATTCATTAGGAGAGTAGTAAGAATAATGGCTCCATTGGAAATGATATTTTTCTCAGATAGAAATAGAGGAGCTAGGATACTTTGAAGCAAATGGTGAGGTAAGGGCCTGACCACAATATGAGCTTGTGTTATATGTGCAAGGATTCACATCTAATGATTGCCTTGGAAGTCGAGTTAATTCGTTATGAGTGCAGTTGTGATTGATGGGGGATATCGATCTCATGGCGGCAAGGATAAAATCTGGAGTTAGGGAGATCAAATTGAGGTGTGAGGTCACTTTGAGTTTGAATTATGAAGTGGGTACCAAAGTATCTCCTGGTGGTTGGGATGAATGTCTTCATTCCAAGTGTTAACATCACTTGAGATAGACTTGCTCTTCTGGGTTCTGGATTCCTGATTAGGAAGATGATTAACTAAGATATTCATCTCTTAGTGGCAATGTTTAACTACTTCAAACTGATTTAGTTTTTCCCATGCTTGCTATAGTATATTGTTATCTTTTAGTTTTGGCATTCTACTTTTAGTGCATTACCTAATGATGACATGGGAGTGACCTTCCAAATCAGTTTTCTTGATTCCTTTGAATACTTCTAATTGAATTGCAGGATGGTATTTGAGCTTCCACCTTATTGTTGGTATCTTCTTAAAGCTCCTATAAGGTGACCATTAGGAATTTTCCAAGCAATGCATCATCAAATTTTACTATCAGAAATCCTCAGGTGGCATCCTTCCTTTTGCACTTGGGAGGTTCAACCTTATTGTCCTTTTGAACAGGGAATATACACATACACATAAAAGGAATAAGATATTTTTAATTGAGATTGATGCTACATGACTGAATGAACTTACAGCTTTTAGAGTTACCTGGTTTATTTGGGTCATATTAATCGTACAACCTAGAAGCATGTAAATCAGGAAAGAGAAAGAAAACACTTGTCACTATTTGACTACATATTGTCAGTTTGGACTAGACTACCTTTGAGATGAATATCCCATTTTAGAGCATGAATAAAGTTCTGTACTCCTTTTGAGATATCCTATTTAAGGGGTATGAATAAATTTTGTACTTATGAGATCTGTGTACTTGTTTCAGTTGAGTTCATTTAAAATGTTTGAAATTGAGTTCTATCATGTTTGAATTGTTTTGAAAGTTATTTTTTTTTATTAGTTGATTTAAAATGTTTGAAATTGAGTTCTATCATGTTTGAATTGTTTTGAAAGTTATTTTTTTTTATTAGTTGTTCAGGAAATTAGATGGAATGGTTTGGTTTATGAAACCTCATTTAATCTATTTGAATTTCCTAAGCAACTACACATGCATGTCTTATTTTTTATTTAAACGGACCACTCAAATTAATATTTTTAGTCATTTTTTTTATTTTTTGTCAATTATAGAAAGCAACTAGTCAAGAATTTGAAGACAACATAAACTAATGATTTATAAGAGTTTATTTGTTCATTCTTATTTTTTAAGTTAAAAAAATAATCTCTTTTTAAAAATATTTGTTAATAAAATGTTTCTTATAAACAAATAAAATGTTTCTTATACTTTATAATATTTTTAATTAGTAATATTTCTCCATAATGCATAACTTGAGCTAGAAATAAGATCAATTTATAATTTCTTAAACATAGATCATTAATATTGATATTTAGGACACACATATTCTTTTATAATTTTTTGTTTCATATTTTATTTATTATTAAATTCTAATTTAGATTGGTTATAATTTCTATGCATGTTTTCTCATAATACATAACATTTTTTTTTGCATATATCCAAAGTATTATTATTTTTGAAAAGAGAAATCAATACAAAGGATGGTTGTATTTTTTTAATCTTTCCACATGTCAAATAGAGGTCTTTATGTTTGCTAACAAAATCTATATTCATTATAAAATAGAAAAAAAATAAAAAAATTAAATATAAATATTATAAAATTATATTATTCAAAAAACTTATTTTGAGGGTTATGTTTATGCAAAATCTTTTGTCATGATGATTTCATTTGATTATAAAAATGTGGACCAAATCAATAATTTGTGTCCACTAGAACGTGAACATGTGGAATGGGTGCCACATAAGTGTCACTTAGACACTTTCCATTGAAAAGGTTCTTCATTAGAAGGTTAGAATTAATTGAAGGTTAAAAACATATATAATATGTAAAGCTAGTATGAATTTTACCATTTATTAATATTTTATTTGGTCACATTTTTGTAAAAGAGAATATTTAGTCACATTTTTACAAAGAAGGAGATTATTGGGTCACTTTTGCAAAGGAGAAGATCATTTGGTTGCACTTTTTGTGAAATAAAAGATAGAAAATTAAAAAATAGGAAAAATGAGTCTATTCATTTGCATTCAACACAAAATGCAAGGAGCTAAAAGAAATGATTCAAGAATAATAGAAGAATAATGAAAATATGTCTTTAATTTTATTTTTTAATTTAAATTATAAACCTCAAGCAATTTATTTCATCTCTTCTTATATGGTTTATGTTTCATCTACTTTTCTTTGCAAGTGTTTTTTTTTAAATTAGGCTAGAAACACTATGTTGTGGGTTTTCAAATATCCATAGAAGAGTGTTGGAACATGTTTGTCATTGTGCCAAAAGATCAACCTGTTAGTTTTCCCAATACGAATGCCAGAGATAAACGGATCCATAGGAGGTGGTTAGTCCATGTCCTGAATCCAAAGGGAGACATTGGTGATTAGTCCAACAATCCCCCCTCAACGTCACCCAAGGGGATTTGAACCCACAACCATGGCTCTGATACCATTTGTTGGAATACATGTTTTATGTTGTGACAAAAGATCAACCTATTAACACTTGATAGAAACATGAAAGATAAATGGATCCATGGGAGGTGGCTAGTCCATGTCTTGAATCCAAAGGGAGACGTTGGTGATTAGTCTAACAAAGAGTTGTCATTTTTTGCTAAGCTAGATTCCCCATAAAGGGTCTAATGAAGTGAGGAAGGTTTAAAATCCAATACCTTAAATTGGACATGTGCACAAAGATGGGAGACCAAAAAGTAGCTAAAACCACTTTTTGGTTTATTTTAGATATAATGTATTAGCATTTTGCTTCCTATAAAAAATTAAAAAGTAAATCGAGCTCATTTCACTACAAGCCATTTCTCTGCAACACCCAAACATGATAGAAGAATAATGTGAGTATATTTGCAAGTCATTGGAGATGATTTTGAAGCTTTATGAGTGGTTTCAACCCCAACACAATGCCAGCATAATGTTTACGAGGTTGACAAGGTAATATTTATATTTTTTAACCATTTAAACTAGAATAAATTTGTTTTTCAATAGTTTTGATTCTATAAGATTTACTATTAAACAAACCCAAGATACAATGAAATATTAACAAAGCATGAAAGAAAAATAATATGCTAGAATAAACCATATTCTATATAGAAAATGAGAGTACGTGACAAATATACAAAGATTCATTGTTTTATATAGAGAAAGGCAATGCATGAGGTAACCCAAGATCTCACATAAAGCATGGAGTTCAATTGAAGTTAGCTTATGCAACAAAGCAAGAAAGCTTATCTAAGGGTAAGTGCACCAAGATGGTACAGAGTTCGGGGTAAGTGGGGGGCGCATCCCACAATAATCGGGTTTACAATTTCACAAACTATACACCAACTTATTTAACTAAATCTTCACTGTGCACCTATAGCCGCTATATCAGTGGAGTAAATTTGAAGATGATGCAAACTAGTGATTTGTGACATTTTGTCTATAGATCTAAATATATTTTTTCAAAAATTTGAATCAGATTGCACTTCTTTTCATCTCCTTCAAAACTAGTTTTTCAAGAAAACACCATTTTGAAAGGAGTGATTTTTCTCATCAGATAACACAACTTTTTCCAAGCTTAGAAGGATAAAAATTCTATTTTTTCAAATTTAGATTTGTAACTATGATATCAGTGCTGCTTCCAATTGGTTTCATATAGTGTTTTATTGAATATTTTTTCCTCTAATCAAGTTTCTCTGCAAAGTCAAACCAATTACAATTTAGAAATAGGCGGACTATATAACAAAACTTTTTTTATATGTATCGAAATTCAAATTTTTTTTGTTGGATCAAGGACTTCAATATCTGGTGCACTCATATTTTTCAAATTTTTTTTGATAATCTTCTATTTTTCCACATGTGCAAAATAAAGAGTTTGATTTTCGGTGAAAACCTACATTCATAAGAAATAAAATAAATATAATAATAAAATTAATTTATTTAAAATAATTTTTGGGAAGTTTATAATAAGGATTACATACTCAAAAATAAATTTTAAATGAATTCATATTTCATCCCCAAAAGGTAAATCAAAGTGGTTTTTTATCAGCATTTTGATAGGGTAAAAAGGAGACTCACTTATAGGTATGATCTAAACTAGCTTAGGTTCTATCCAAGGGGTTTGACCGTAGTTTGATCAACCTCTTCAATTGGAATGCTTTAATGAAACTTTTAAGGCTTAACCATTATATTCTTCTAAAAATATGTGGATTTTACAAAACGTAATCTCCTGTAAATTGTAAACCGCTTGTGGGATCAAAAGTGACCACTTTTTTTTTTTGAAATCAGCTAAACCTGAACATGGAGAAGTAATTTGATATTCATGCACTCAAAATTTGAAGATACCAAAAGAACAAGAATTGTAGTACTCTGAATCTAGTTTATAAACTACTAATTTTTTTCAAAAATGGATAAGATTAAGAGGATCAAATGCTTTGTGCACACAAAATTGTTCCTATTTTTTTAGAAAAACATAAAATAGTGTTTGGCTTGCACCTCTCACTTTTTTAAGTTGCATTTAGTATTTTCAAAAACCCATTGATAGAAATATAGTTAAGAGTGAGTACAAGAAGTTGTATATTTTTTTGTAATTTTTTATTGAGTACCTTTTTTATGATTTTTCAAAGTGGATGCATCTTGAAAATTGCATCACCCAGCATGTATGTCACATAACTTGCACCAAGTTTAATGTCTAAATATCAACTAAAGAACAATTATTTTTTTTCAAATTTGGACAAGTAGGTCAAAAGTTATTAAAAAATTCAATACATATGTATTTGATAACTATGGAAACATTAGTGAAAGAAATTAAAAATAAATATGTTAATGTAGTTCAAATCTAAAAAATATATATGGTTAGAAATGGCCTAAAAATTGCCTCATGTTCTAACAAAAATTCTCAGATTTCAATGATTTGATAGTCAATTCTTAGGTTTTTGGGCCTCCCAAACACAATGGTGAGGTCAATTTTTGTCCAAACTGCTTTGAAAAATCAGCTACCCCTCAAATATGGCAATTGAAACCCTTCCTTCAAACACTCATAGATTGACCAATATATAACAAAATTTGACAAAATAAAGCCAAACCTAACTTTCTTTGACACCTTGGATACAACAGTGAGGTTCTCAAGACCCCAACTCACACCCAACAAAATTTTCATGCCAAGATAGGTCCCTCAGATATGAGAAGTTTGCAACACTAAAACTCTAATACCATGTAGGAGTTTATGGTGAACTCCTCAACACCCTAGGATCACCTGTAAGACAATTTAATCACTTCCATAAGAAAGATGACAAAAATATCATGCTATGCTTAAGGATGCAAGATTTCCAAAATGAATATGACAACCAAAAATGAATACGTGATAGCCAAAATGAATATGGCAATATACATATGAAGCCTACTTATATAGAAAAGGTGATAAATAAGATTAGACAAGATCATGGCAAGTTTCTTAATCCTATCACATGAGACAACTAACTCATAACAACCTAGGACACAAGCATTAGATGAATTCCAACTAGATAAGATAGGTGACAACTAATGCTTAACTAGAAAGATTCCTTCCTAGGACTTAAGTGGACTTAACATGTAAATAGGACCTAGATAGGAGTAGATATCAAATGTACCTATTTACACCAACATGACTTGATTCTTCGATATCCTCTTCCAAATAGCTCTTTATACCATAGATCAAAGAGCATGAATAAATAAATGTCAAATTCAATAACTACTTGATCAAGGAAAAATTAGGCCAAGGTTTTTCTCCTTGCAAAAGACCAATTGTACTAGCACCAAAAAAAAATGACACCCAACATTGACTATTGTACACTCAACAAAATTTTCATGGAAAATAGGTATCCTCTTCCATGTACCGATTATCTCTTCAATTAACTACTAGGGGCACAATACATCACTAAAATAAATCTCAATTTAGGTGTAGAGGAGGGGAACTGGCTGCTCCAATACCCTAGGTGATGGGAGGGTCCTAAGCAATAGGTTGCCCTGATCTACCTCAAGCTTTTCTAAGTGATTGGAAAGGTTAAGCGCTTAGGGTCGAAAAGGAAGAGCAATCTAATTTCTATTGTCCCTCTGCTAACTTGAATGCTTCAGGGGGTCAAACAAGCTGATTCCTAGAGTTCAATCTGCATCTCAGACAACTCACTACCTAAGGATGGTAGCACAGGACATAGACTCCAGCATGGCATGCTGGCGTTCGTATGGACAAAGAGTGTGAGGAACATACAAAAACACTAGGAGACAAGCAAATAGGTTGACTAATGGATTTTATGCTATAACAAAATGTAAATAAAATACAAAAATGGATTACAACAAGAAGAATAATTTAACTAGTCTATCTTTGAATTGAAAAAGAAGGATAAGGAAGCGATCCTGAACTTCATGCAACTTGATTCTTTGAATAGCTCTAACCAAAATACTACCTACACACAAAAGAACAAAAAAATGTTGGGGTTGAGTTTAGAGGAATGCCTCAGTCAGTCCCCAGCTTTGGTGTTTCCACCTCCACAGATAACTAGATAGCAACAATTGTATAGAAATATGATAAAGAGAGTATAGAAATGGAAATACCAAGCAATACACAAACAACAATATGTTGCAATACAAATATGACAATGCAAAAGTGAATGAAAATGGTGGATATCACCTTCTCAACCACGTGCTCTCAAGACAAATGGAGAAAGGAGTGATCTTGTAATCTCTCCAAATCCAACACTGTCACAACAATAGAGAGGAGGAGCCAAAAAAACAATAACTTGCAGCTATAATGGAGGTGGTGATGCTTGAAATTGAGTGTGTAGAAGCCAAGGAGTTGTTAAGAGAGTCAAGAATTTGTGAAGAAGCTTAATAGAATGAAGAGTTAGATAATTTGAAGGAAAAAGGAGGCAAAAATCCCG
>VDFB02180002.1:0-19236 GCA_007258455.2 Sequoia sempervirens
GACGGAGAGGATAAGGCAGCCCTCAAGGCTGAAATCAGACAGCTTCGTCATTACATTTCTAGCCTTGTGCATAGGCCAGAGGCCATTAACACACTCCCACCGATGCTTGAGCCTCCAGCAGAGCAAAGTCAACTTAATCATTTAGTGGCATATGGCAAGCGTTTGGACGAGTGGGAGGAGTTCGTTGCTAGAGGCCGTGTTATGCTTATAGAGTTATATCAGTTGCGGTACAATGCACGAGAGCTCCATCTTCGTCTTCAGGATGAGGAACGAGATATGGCTATTAACAAACCCAGAGATGAGATTATGATTGGTCACCTGAGTGTGGCTTATGATACAGTCACGGATGCAGAGGACAGAGAGGCTATCTACTCTTGGAAGACACAGTTTGTTTTCAGGGTAAAGATAGAAGACACTTTAGCATCAGAGTTGGCTGAGAGTAGAGAGCACGTCACTAGTGCACTCCGGTTTGTGAAGACTCTAGTATCTCGCTTACCGTGTCGTTACCAGATCGAGGGTGGTGCCTATGTTGAGCTTACTGACGTTCAGTCAGAGCTTCAGGCACTCATTCATACCATTTTCAGTGGGGAGACTATTGGCTGTAAGGTTACTCAGCTTATAGTCATGTCAGTATTATTCGATGAAGCAACGAGGAGCAGAGGAGAACTTCAGTCTCAGATCACAGCTGGTGAGGACATGCTGCATCGACATAGCATTCTCCGACAGAGTCTCATAGCTTCAGATAGTGATACAGTCAACAATCTCGTTGAGGGGTTGATTGCTCGAGATCACACATAGTAAACTTCAGTTCCCACCTATCAGGATAGACATTACACACACGAGTTGAACTGGGTGTTACCCTTTCCAGTTAACTCGATGTTGTCATCACATGCATATCTATTCTGAGATTCGCCTTTCACACTTGGAGTTTCTTTTAGGGTTTTTCGTTAACTGATGGTAGTCTTCCAGTTAACTTGCTTTCAATAAGGACGTGCATGCTCGCACAAATGTCCATTTTTAGATCAGATGTTTCGGTTAACTGATGGTAGTTTCCCAGTTGACTGTATAGTTTACTTAATTAGGGTTTGGCGCGAAGCATGCATTGCAAAGCGTAGATGTTTCAGAGATTTTAGGGTTCCCTACACCTTGATGTATATAAATAAGAGCTTTTGCTCATTTGTAAATAACTTTTGTTTGAGAGAGAAATATATGCTGCGCCTACCTTGCCCTCAATATTGCTCTTTTTGGTATTTGTTCATGTGTCTTCGCTATTGCAATTGATTGTTATGCCACATAGGGTTTCAAAAGATTGTGATGGTGAATTCTTTCCATAGTTTAGATAAATCTGTTTGAACATCTTTATCATTGAGGTCAATTGTTATGCCACATAGAGTTCCAAGAGATTGAGATGATAAATATGTTTTGTGTTAATTTACCATTGTGATCAATCGTTATGCCACATAGGGTTTCGAGAAATTATGGTGATAAATCTGTTTTGTGAATCTTTATCATTATAATTAAAGGTTATGCCACATAGGGTTTCGTGAGATTGTGGTGATAAAGGCTATTTTGTGAAGACTTTACTATTTCGACTAAGTGTTATGCCACACAGTGTTCCATAAGGTTGTCTTGGTAAATTCTTAAATCTGTTTTGTGCCCAATAAGCTTGTTTAGATTGAGATGATAGTTGTGCCACCTTGCCCTCAAGTAGAGAATCTAAACCCGTTTATCGTCAGTTAGTCAAACCTTGCTCCGTTTCCTCTTGCTCTGTTTTCCTGAGGAGATTGGATAGATTAAATTTAAGTTGTAGTTAGTAGATCTGCATAACAAGAGAAAACTCAGCTGCAACGTATAGGTTCTTTCAAAAAAGCCTTGTGCCTCTAGCAGCTGAAACAAAAAGACAGAACGTAGTTTTAGCTTATTTTCCTTTGCAAGTATATTTGTCAAAGCACAACGAGGGAGCTTCCCCTCCATAATTTGAAGAACACTCATTGCGTACTGTACGTAGGCTGTTCATAACAACTTCTACTCCAGAGGTGTTAGTTGTTACGCCAACAGTGCCCAAACTCAAACTACAAAACTGCATCAAAACTCAAGATATTATTCTTGCACGAATCCCAAAGCACTCATGAAATGGTACGGCCCTGTAGAGGGGCGATTTCTCTTGGAAAAATCAGAAACTTGAATTAAAATCTGAAAACCTCCAAATATGGTCGCCATTATCATAGAAATGCAATGATCAAATACCCATAACCAAAATAAATTCATACCAAAAGCTGTATGCAAAAACCACCTTCAGCTATGACTGTATCAGCAACTTCAAAACTGGAAATTTCATCAAAATCTTCAACTATTGAGCTCAATCTACTAGTCTGATTTGACAAGCAGCAAATGACCAACTAGGTGTTGTATTTCAAACACGAAATTGGATTGGAACTAGGAGGTAAGCATCCCTCGAAGTATTAAACAAGTTGTCATTTCGACAGCGTATCATTAGCATAAAATATTGGATAATCAGCTCTTCAAACAGCAGCAATATATAAGCTTTAGTTGGCAAATGAAGCAACAAGAACTCTTCAAATTCCAAGAAGTTGAATCACTTCAACTTCCAAAAAGGACGCACCTTTTTGCCTTTTACTTTTGAAATAATAAAATATCATTCAACTTCCCTTTTAGGCATCCATTTCATATTGCAACAATAAAGCATTTATTAAATAATTAAATGCTCACTTGACCCCTTTATGTCCCTTTCTTTAAAACAACTTGAAGTCATCAAGCCTAGGCTGGGTACAACTTCAAGACATGAAAATTGACTAAGTCTGAAACTCAGTCAAGGAGAACCAAATACAATGCCCAAGTGCAACTGATGAATTGCTAAAAATAGTAAACCCGACAAATGCCAAACTGAACCAAGTTGATAATGATGCTTCTGCCAAAAATGAACTTACTAAAAATAGTAAATGCCAAAAATAGTAAGTTAACTTCAAAACCATCAGAAAGCCAAACTGAACACTGAACTGCAAAGGATTGAATTGCTGCTAGATAGATACTGCCAAAAGATAGACTTGCTAAAAATAGCAAACTGCTATAAATAGTAAGTCTGCACACATCCTCTGAACGCCAACTGAGCAGTATCTGAAAGAGGAAACCCTAGTTTTATACTTCAGCTTAGCCTACGGATTTCCGGAAATAGGCTAAATCCAAAAGAAGAGTGTATGGCCAAAATGGGGACATTACAATAACAGCTCTTGCCTTCATTTTGAGACTATCCATGAATATTGTAACAAAGTGCTACTGAAATTGTGTCAGACCTCTCACTTCGAGGAACGCATACCTCCTAGCTTCCTTGGTTTCGTGCTTGCAAGATAGCACCTAGCTAAGTTTGTGACTGTTCTTTACTCTGAAGAACAGGTTGATCCTATCGAGATGAAGATTTATGAATTTTTCTAAGTTTTATGTTGTTCGTTTGGCTTGGCTAGAAACGCCTATTTGTTCATAGCTCATTCTACGAATTTTGTTTGGTTATGGGTGTTTGCTCTATCTTCCTACCCTAGGCGCCCCTCCTTGCAAGTTTTTGGATTGTTTAGTGGAGTATTGGATTTTATCTTGTTGGTCGCCCTCTCTGGGAGGCTGTACTACCTGCAGTCAATGCATTGGGAGACATGCTAATCCTTTCTTTACTATTTGGTGTTGTTTGTTGACATGAACTTGGTCGCCCTTCTCTTTGGCATCCATTGCACTTGATTTCACATCATTTGGAGGTGTCTAGACAAAGTTATGAGCATTTTGGAGTAATTGGAGCTTGCTGGTCTGAGATTTCTGAACGCTGCAAATTTATATCAGATTGGTAGAAGTTCAGTTTTTGGCTTGTTTTCCTTAGTAGAATAGCTAGCTTATGTTTGGAGATCATCTACTTTCTTTGGAGCTTATTGGACATCTAATTCTCTTTGTAACTTGCAGATTTTATCATATTGTAAAGTTGTTATCAGTAGTACCGATTCAGTCATTTTATCTCTGCAATTTACCTTTTGTAATTCCCACTTTTAGTGGAAGGGACAGGCCTCGCCATCCATTACTTTCAGTATTTTACTTTCTTGTACTGCCCATGGAAAAGCATAAGGGGTCGGCTAACCGCCCAAACATTTACTTTTCTTGTAATTTCACTCCCGTTGAATAAGTGGTCGAGTATGCATTTTCATTTCATGTTGATCGGTTGAGCCGTCTTTACACTCCCACTAAATAAGTGGTTGAGATTGCATCTGCATTACATTCTAATCGGCTGAGCCATCTCTCATTTGTACTTTCAGTTTGGATTTCGCCTAACGATCCCCTTTCCTACCATATGCTCTCACCTTGCCCTCATGGGATCTGGGTGATCAGAAAGTGAAAGGGTTACTTTCAGTTGGTTTATGATTTCTCTAACATTAACGGGTGAAAATGCTTGTGGAAATTGGAAAAAATTATAAGGGGGATATTTCAGATTTCTCCATAGTAAATCATTATATCAATACATACCTTTGGAGCTACAACGTTAGTGTTCTTCGTTGATTTTTATTCATCTTAGGAGGGCAATTCATGTTTTCTAAATAAAATATTATACTCTTATACTGTGAGTTATCTTTTACATGACAAGAGCTAGAAGCATTGTTGGATTCTACCTTGTTCACCTCTACTACTTCCAAATTAGCATCCACCATCAATTTGGCTAGGCCTTGACCCCTAGTCAATTTAGCAACCTGCACTTGTATGTCATACTCTTGGATCTTGATAATCCACTTGCATCTTTTACTTGAAGATTCTTTCTGAATGAAGGTATCCTTCATTGCTAAGTGTAACATCCCTCCTCTTAATACTCGGTAAACTCAAGAATTTACTAGAAGGTAAATAAACTTAGTGAACATGAGAGAGAATTTTCTTTTTAAAATAACATTTGCATAAGCACAAGAAATAAAGTACAACTTTCTAGATAATTTCAAACTTGAAATCATACATAATCGCAGCTTCAATCAAAGAGAAGTCCTTACACTTTTCATTTATATTACATAAAATGCACTTGGCAAAAAGAATAATTTTACCTCATAAGTTCAACTATCATATGCCATAACATGGAGCTCACTACATCTAGAATGTTGATATCTATCTTCACGAGCGTTGGTGAGTCTTCTGCTACAGAGGGAGAGCATCATCCGAGTGTTTTTCCTCCAACCATGAACTTAAGCGGTCCCCCGCACACTTCCTAACTAGAAGTGGCCCTTCCCTTCACGAAGGGAATAGATATAAGGAACTATCAAGTTTCTCCATCTGAGTCCTGGTGATGTGTCCTACAAAACTCAATCGACCATACAACTCTAGACCCCTTCTAGCTAAGTATGATCATTCTGATTGGTCATGCCATCTAGACACACACCTCTAACTCGTCTTAGAAACTATCCCATCCTATAGTTTTACTTACTTTATTTGGTACTCTAGACACAAACTTGTCTAAACTGAAAATCCATTCTAGCCAATCGGATTTAGAACTAATCCTTAATCCAGGATATACATGTAATATAAAGATTTAGGTATTTCTAACCTTTTTAAGAGTCCTGTTGATGTGATTTTTATGACCGCACCAATCAGCAGAACAAAATAGTCCGAAGGCTACTTCGTTCTCTCTTGATCAAAATATTCCGTGCACTAAGATTGCAAGAAAGTTCGCACATTCAACTCCAAGGTTCCGAAATACTTAGAATACCCTCAGTTGGTTTGATGTGAATTGTTGTTTTCACGAGGGGACTTACACAATTGTTCAGGCTTCTTGCAGTTAACAGTAGGTGAATGATTTGAAGGGGATTTTGTGCGTATGATTTGGCAATAAGTTCGTTTTCCTAAAGCTAACCAGAAATATGCAGAATGTAAACGAGTGTAGGGCCTAAGAAACTTATATCCTATTCTAAATGCAAAATATGTGGAGCTCAATTTCGGCAGACTTCGACCGAATTTCACCTAGCCTCACTTCGGACAGCTTCAGCAAAATTAGTGGAATCTTCAAAGGGATAGCAAAAGATATTCAGATTACAATTTAGCATACATATACCATCAGGACGACGCATATAAGTATACAAATCACAATCGAAGTTAAACTCAAGATAATTTCCAGTAGACCACGCAAGGCGAACTTATCATCAACAAGTTGCTAGTGGTATGGAATGAAATGAAGCTACCTCAATAAAACACCACACATCCAAAGTAAACTACTTGCATGAAATGAAAATTACGCTACTTTATGCTACTTGGATCCGAAAGGATGAAGAGACCTTGCTAGCTATCCATGACAAAGACGAATTCCACCATCAATGAAAAGATCTATTATCATGAAAGTTTTACACAACAATCTCCACAAAAGTTTTCAAAGGGAAAACTTTCCTCCTTCTCCACACTACAAAATGTCTACTCTGCTCTACTCTCTAGTCTGATCTCCAAATCTAATGCTAGTCTAATGTCTAATGAATTACAAATGAGGGGGACTCCCCCTTTTATAGATAGCCCAGTCCAAAAGACGACTAGGGTTACAATCAAAAGAGTGGCCAAGATTAAGCCACCTCAGCCCTAACCCTAAAAACTGCCAGAATGGGGAGTGGTGTAATAAATGAACAAAGATTCCCACTCACTCCCAAAAATAGTAAAAGCAATTAATGCCCACAATCAGTCTTCTAGAAGATCATCATCCAGAAGTGCATTCCCATTCTCCTTCTCTCTAGCTGCAAACTCAACGAATCTGCCAAGTACAGCCTCAACCTCCTGAACTGAAATAGGTGGAATGCAATCTAGCTGAAACTCCAATATTGTAACAGACTGCTCATGCCTTGCACAAGATTTTCTCCAAGCAACTAAGGAATCCTACGTGCTCTGGATCAAGGTGGAGAAAGTAGAAGTGTTCTCGAAATCATCTTGTACGAAGGTCTTTACCTCTAAAAAGAAAGGCACCAGCCTACCCCTCAAATTATCAACATTTACCTCATCTGGATTCAACCGCCTAGCAAATATGGCCTCGAAAGTATTCTGAACTCCATCAATGATGTTGGCCATAGCCTTCCGTACTCTAGTTGAATCCGCCTGTGCTGCGTCGAAGAAACCACGTCCCGTGATTGCTGAAGAATACCATCTAGAAAAATCATACCTGTCATTCTCCTGAATGACCCTTCCATCAATCAGCAACCGCAAAGGAACATGCCTCAATGCCTCAAGACGTTGAATTACTTTGCTCTGATAAACAGAAGCATCTCCCCAAGCCTAATCAACTGCCTCCATTCGTGCCAAAATACTGGAAGCCTGCTGAAAAGCAAAAGCAAGGTCCTCCATAAACTTTTCTCTCAGCACAAACTCCCGTGACCCACTTGTCTGCTTCCTGTGCCATCTTCCCTAACTCCAAGAAGCCACTGATTGACTCTCTAGGTATCTCTGTCGGAAGCTCTATCACTGGAATCTCCTGCCCACGAGAACGAGACAACTGCTACACATATCCAATCAAGGCCTTATGCTCTCTTTTCAACTTCTTGTACTTTCCTTCCTTCTTGAATAATCTGTCCTTGAGGGCGAGGTAGGAGTTATCACATTCTTCTACAACCTGTGCACCTGTGGGGCGTCCTAACTCCAAAGTTGTGACCACGTAATTCTCTGGCACTGCTTCATCTCGATCACAATCAACCTGTGGCACGGCTACGTGAAGGGTACAGGAACCATCCTCCTCAGTTGATATCTTTGAAAACTTTCGTATCTTCTTCTATGGAGGTGCACTGATCCTGTTCAAGAACTCTTCCATTTCAACTGCTGGATCAATCTCTCGCTGGGGCTTCTTCTCATCCTATCCCTGAGCCAATCAGGTACTGTATACTGTATATCAAATGGCCGCTGCTCCTGTGCCTCTACTTCTCGAACCTGTTCAACTTCTACATCATTCTGGTGAGGCTCATCGTCCCTCAAGTGGCTGAGTGTCTCCTGAAACTATATCATCATCGTCCTCCAAAGCCGCCTCTAATTCCTGCTGAAACTGAGGGTCAGTAGTAGTCCCCTCATCATCTTGCTGATCAACTCTAACAGGTGCGTTGACACTCTGGCCAACTGACTCTCTCTGTGGTGGCTGATTATTTTCCTATATTGCTTGCACCTGATTCAATGCATTCCTTTGATCAGCAAACAAAGAAACCTCCTGTATACTTGGAGAACATGTCTCCAATGGCGTGGGCGATTCGACTACAACTCGTGGAGGCTCCGGCTAAATAGGCTCCTGTCAAACTGGCTCTTTCCTTCTAGATTTCGGACCTCGTGTGATTTGTTTCTTCCTGCCGGTGGTGGGTGTCCTGTGATCTCCCATCAAATTGTAAGTCAAAGTAATTGACCTACTCTTCAATCTACTCACACGCCTGTCAACCCATGCTCTGGTGAATGTCAAGACTGGAATAGAAAGTGTGTCCAAGTTAGCAACCTCTGGTTCTGACCAATCCGAGAGTGGAAGTGGAGTATCTCTCACTGCTGCATAATCTGGATGGACAACGTCCATGTCCTCATTCACCTGGTCTAGAACCGGAACAACTTCACACTCCCTGATCATATTAATTGGCAACCGAGAGAACATTCTTTTCCTGACTTCAATCTCATCCGATGCATCAGCCCAATAATCCTCAATATTTTCCTCGTGCTTAAACTCTTCTGACAGTACCCATTTGATGTTATTATGCGGATCATAGTGCTGTCGGCTGGTGTGATATGAAAGGTGATAAAATTGAAGCTCACTCTCGGCTTCTCTAGCTGCCTGTAATGATGGACACACTTCGTCTAAATTGCCCATGACAATCGAGAAGTCAACACCTCCCTTCTTCTTCTTCTTCTGAATTTTATCGTAGGCAACCAATTGCCTAGATATCTCTAACATTAAAATTCTATCGGTTGGGTACTTAGGCAGTCTATATGGATATGATGAAAAACCTTGCAGCCTTATGTAAGAAAACTTCAGAAACTGTATAAACCAGCACCCATACCTTTCGATCAATTCTTGGGCCTCTCTTGAGATTCTGTGATGCATCCGCTCCTAAAGCAATCTCGTGATATGCATGGTTAAGGCGTCATTGACACGCTTGTAATGAGTGGTACTAGCCAAGTGCAACTGCGGACAAGCCTCATGAATTTTAAACTGGTGAGAGCCACAACCAACAGGTTCCTTGTATGAAATCCCTCTATACCTCGTCATACGAGCCAGCATGTAGATGATGTAAGAGCTCATATATAACGTCCTCGTTCTTCTCAGGCTCAGAAGCTGCTCGTGCAAATTGTCACTGATCATCTCGGCCCAGTTGATGTGGTCTTTTCCTTCCAGCACGAGGTTGATGTAGTAAAACATCCATGGCTCGAAAATAAATGACTGTGGGCAGCCACCAACTCGACTTAGCATCATGATGAGGTCACAGTACTCCTGCTTCAAGTCATCTGCTATGATTTGCCTCGGCAGCTTCGTACGAGAAGGCTTGGGATTGCTCATCCAGTGAGTATTGATCGTCTCCGTGCATCTCTCGTATGCAGAAGCATACATTCGCTCAACTCGCTCTCTGGACTTGTAAATCATATTCCTGTGTACTGGAATTCCAAAGGCCTCACCAATAGCTGAAGGAGTGAGGTTAGCGAGCACTTGTCCATCTAGTGACATAATTGACCTATGATCTTTCTCATAGCAGTTGGCGCATCCATCATCAACTCCGAACACTGAATGGCCGGTGGGAAACCAGCAACTGCATATAATCCGCTTCGAACAATGTTGTGTGAAGTGGTCAAAGGTCGATGACTACCGATCCCCAGCATTCTGTTCTTGAAAGTCTCTAGGTTGACGGAGCCCAAGTTGGTATCTGTCAGCTTGCCCAACTTCGAAATGAATTTTGACTCTGGCATAAATGTCTTGCTCAGCTTCTTTATAACTGCTTGCCTGGATGCACCATTGTTGTCTTTGCCAGTCGCCCTTGCCTCAGCCATCTGCAAAACAATAAACATCCATGAGTAAATTGATTTAGAAAATAAATAAAATATTGTGCAGGGGCTGCCAGTCGACTTCAAGAATTTGAGAAGCTGTAATATCATTTCTCATTCGCAAACCTCAACTTCTTCTCTTCAACAGATTTTGAACTTCAATACTTAGAAAAGATTCCTAAGTAAGCTTTAACTTCAGCAACTTAGCAACTTCAAGCTTTAATAAAATCGCCCACTTTACTCTAGCAATCAGCAACTTCAAGAGACTTAGCAAAGTGCAGATTTCAGTAACTTCACTCTTGCACTTCACACCACCTTCAACTTCAGATTTTCAAAACTCAGCAACTAGACTTCAATTCGCACCAGCACACCTTCAACAAATTAGCAAGTGCACACCTCCAGCTTCAGCAATATCTTTCTTCAAATCGAAATTCCTCACTTGCATGGCAACTTCAAACTTCAGCAATAGAATGGAGCTTCAGTAACTCACAAGTTTCAGCCTTCAGCAACTTGCAACGCCTTTCACCCACTTGCTTCAAAAATGCGAATTTCTTCAACAACTGCAGCCACAGCAAAATTTCGAATTCCCTCAGCAATTCAGTCTTCAGCAATAAACTCAGCTTCACCTTCAAAGCAAATTTGAACTTCTTCAACTGTGAAAAAGAAGTGAGAAACCTCTCAATTTTATAGCAAAAATCGAATTCTAGAAGGAGCTAAGTATAGCTAATGTATTAAATTTCCACTACTCCACTTCAAGAATTTGAATTTTCCCTCTCTGGTATTTCTGACACTTGTCCGAGAATCTTAACCTTCTAGAAGTTCAACTTTGACTGGCATGTCTCAATTTACTTTCGAAAATGTTTAATTAAATTTCATCTTTTAATCCATTTAATTCCCCAGCCGAAGCTCTGTCTTGCAAATTTTAAATTTGAATCTCCGACGCTCTGGAAAATTCATCTGTGAAGAATTCGATCGAAATCATCTAGGCAATTCACTTTGGATTCATCGTTCGAAGCATTTTCCTTTCAAAAATCATTTTATTCAAATTTGCCTTAGAAGATTTTAAATTTTCCCTTAGGAAAATTTCACAATTTGAGCACTGATTAAATTCTTCACCCAAAAAGCGTCGGCGAAGTGCGAAAGACATGGAAATCCATCTATCGTCACAAATGTCCAGTACCCAGAAGAAAATTTTCTCTGAAACGCGATGAATCCATGGGTACACAACGAACGGGTTCATTTGAATTTTTAAATTTTAAACCTTAGAAAAATATTATTCCACCAATTTAAATCCGTTCTTCATCTCTGTGAACATCCCGTTGCTCAGACTTGAAAAAAAAATTTAAATCATCCTGCATTGTCATCATCTTCTGACTTCATCTCTGAACACTTGCTCGTGCTTTAAGAAGAAAAATTTATCACCTTGAGTTCTAAGCGTATTTTCTAAGGAAGAAAATACTTTGCCTTAGAGAAAATTTTAAATCATCTTGAAAATTTTGCCTTAGAAAAATTTCCCTGTGGAAATTTTTATATTCAACTTAATCACTTTGCCTGTGAGAAAAATTTATTTCACTTAGAAGATCTTCCTGCAAGCACATCATATTTTACTTCCATCATCTTCAACGCCTTAGGAAAAATTTTATTATTTTGCAACTCCAGCACCTAGCAACTTTGTTTTATTCATCACCTTGCATTTTATTTCACACTTGAAAAATATTTTCACTTGAAGCTCCAACGCCTTATCAATATTCATCAACACCATCTTGTATTTTATTTCACCACCCTAGGCGCATAGCATATTTGAAGAAGATTAAAATCACGCCTAGCATTTTATTCACCCTTTGCAATATTTTCTAAGACCATCTAACACTTACCACCTTGGGCGCATTTAACACTTGAAGGAATATTGCCCACGCCTAGCATTTACCTTGTCTTCACCACACCTTGGAGTATTTTATTCACCCTTTACCTTATTCACCACCCTACATTCACTTTTACTATCTTCAACTTGGGCGCATTTTGGCTTGCATGAAGGATGACTCTTCAACTTCTCCGTTTTTGTCTTCACTTGACCTCATTTGAGCGCATTTCCACATAGGTGAAGGATGAAAATTGTTGACTTGTTGACTTCTTTGAACTTGGGCGCATTTAGATGGGTGAGGAGGATGAACTTCTTTGACTCCTTTGACCTTTTGTTGCATGGGCGCATTTGAGAGGGAGAGGAGGATGAAGTCTTTTCCAACGCCATTTTGTGACCCTTCAACTTCCCTTTCTTGTCTTTACATGCATGCTTTTGGGCGCATTTTGCATAGGGAGAAGGATAAACCTTGTTGACTTCCTTTGACCTCCTTCCTTTTGGGCGCATTTCAACCTATGTGCAGGATGGGCGCATTTAGGGGGTGGTGGAGGACGAGTTCTACACTTGAAAATTTTCTTGCTATCAACTCTCAAGGTGGGCGCATTTTGCTATGTGTGCAAGACAAACTTCTTTGACTTTCTTTGACTTTCCAAGCATGGGCGCATTTTGCTATAGGAGGCGGATCTTTATACTTAGAACTTTTTTTCTTGAACATCTTTGCTTCTTCATCAAGCAGGGCGCATTTTCAGGTAGCTGCAGGATGAAGTTCCAGACTGTCACATTTTCCTCGTTTTCGCCAGCTTCTCTGTGCCTCACTATTTATAGTAAGTCTCCTAATTCTTACATCTTTGAAGCTCAGAATGATTTGAAATTTCAAACACTGCATCCTTACGACCTTGTTACCCTGTTGACACTGCTATTTTAGTTGGCCTGCTATTTTTAGCCCATTTCTGAAGGTGATTTGCTATAAATAGTAACTGCTTGCTTCTGATACCTCCACAGTTCCATTTGACTTGAAATTTGAATGACGTGCTCCTCACCACGTGACCTTCCTGCTGACATCGGCGCATGCAACTGATTTGCTATTTTTAGCCTGTTTCCAAAATGACTTACTATAAATAGTAAGTGCTCCATTTGACTTCAAATTTTACCAGCAGATAGCTTGAAGGATGCTGATCGCGGTGGTATACAACGATTTTCGAAAATTCTGACTTTTTACCCCTCTTTTCAGGCCCCAAAGCTGGAAACCCTAATTTTCTCTGCATGCATATCAAGTGATCTTTGTTTGTCCTCGTTTCTGCTGCATTGCGATCAGCTCGTGATTCTGAAGTGCTGGGAAGCGGCTGTCGGGACACACCTGCTAAAAATAGTAAGTTCCTTACTAGGTGACCATCTCCATTTGCATGTCATATCACTGCAAAGCTCTCGAAAAACCCATAAAGAATATGCTTCATGCAAACCTCTAAAATAGCCTCTAAAGGCCGGACTTAAAGTTGTCACTTCATTTTGCATGTTACACTACTAAGGTCTTGAAAACCCGTATGAAATATCTAGACATGCAAAAAAACTCCTCAAGATCTAACTCTCAAATTTGTCCCTAGTCGGACTACTAAAAATAGAAAGTTGTTCATTCTAGCTCAAATTTGCATTACCTAACAGCTTGATTGTTCTGGGCAGGATCATTTAATCTCAAATGCCGGTTGACTGTCTATAACAAAAATAATTTCACTAAAAATAGTAAAATTCTGAATTTGATGAAATCTTGTTGAGAGTTCACTGGAAGTAATAATCGACATCAATGTTAAGCTTTGTTTTCAATTCACTTACTTTATTCGACCTCGGACTGACCAGGAAAGATGAAACCCTAATTTTCAGATTTGGCCAAAATTTCACGTTTTAAGCTTTATCGCGTAGAAACTCTGGAGTGATAGAAAGAGGACTCGAAAAGAGAGAGAGAGAGAGAAGCAAAACCGCCTCAAAAAGACCGTATCGGAGCAAAATTAGGGTCCCCTATTTTGAATGGGGCGATGTGAAAAAGTCACACAACAAGTCCCTTTATTGCATTCTTGCAATTTCTAGGTTTTATGACTTTTTTGTCATTTTACTCTCTAGATGCAAACACCAAACATCTTTGATGCATTGAAATGAGTTTCAACATTATCATAGAATCTCTTAAAGTATTACAAAGACTCTTCCTGTCTTGTTCTATGGTTTTCTAATTCTTCAATCAGTCAATCTATATATATATATATATATATATATATATATATATATATATATATATATATATATATATTTACAATGTCATATCCCGCATAAGAGTTATAGATTTCCTATATCCTCCTTGTTTCAATACTAGGGTTTAGCCTCTCTAACCCAATACATGGAAATATCAAACATCCTTGTTTTCCAAAGGTAATAGCATAAGTGTAGCAAAACATAAGAACAAATACTTCTAGTCTTTCCTAGACCACTTGGCATTGCTTGAGTTCACATTTTACATAACATGAATAAACATAGTATTCAAGGTATTTCCTCACCAATATAATATCTAAAAGAATACTATCATTCCATAATGCTCAAGGTTAGATATTAGGAACCCTTAGGTTAGCCATCTGAGTATCTGGTGTTGTGTCCTTCCTAATGTCTCACGGTCACACAACTATAGATCCACTTTAACTATGTATGACACTACTGGAGATACTAGGCCATCTAGAGCACAGTGGACCGACAATACATGCAGAGATAGATACATTACTTTGGCCAAAGATTTTCATGCATGAACATTATGCATTAAACGTTGTCATATGTCCACCACCCTAACTCGACTTATAAGCTATCATGTCCTACAGTAAGTTCAAATTGACCTTTCTCTCTAGGTCAAGAATAAGTGGAATCAATTAAATTCATCGCCCATATCAGGACACTCGACTTCCATCATTGGTTGGTTATGACTAAAAAGGTTACTTTTGTAATGAGGAACTTGTGACTCCTCACCACCTTGTTCCATCTTGCAAATCATATCAAAATCAACCGTTCTTGGTCTAGGATAATTAGGTTTCAATACATCTAGGTCCAATCCTTGGACACTCAATTGTTATCTCAAAAACCCATACTTAGGTTCTTGGTTTCATAAACACTCGGAACTAGTGACTCCACGTCACATTATCCCATTTTCTTGAACAATAAGTACATTCTTGTTTTCAACACTTGCCCTACGCAATCAATGTTTACTTTGTTTACCTATTGTCAAGTTTAGAATCAATACATAATAAATATAGAAGGCTCAAATCAAAATATCTTTTGAAGGTTCATAAAGACTCATAGAGTCGAACCCCTCTAAATTCTCCTTTAAGAAACTTTCATAAAGCCTAAGTATAAAAACGTAACTGCCATTTTTAAAGTTGGCATTCATCTTATATAAGTTACCACTAACTTCTAATATAGCTAGGTAGATTCTTATAGCAAAGGATATTTCAAGACTTCTTGTGGGAACAAGACTATGGTCGCGGTTGTCCAAAAAGCATTACTATGACAGTAAAGAAATAGTACTCTATTACTCTCCTCAAAGAGTCATCATGTTCACATAATATATATATTTATTGAGAGCCATTCGATTCATGTCATCTTTACTATCAAATTGGCAGAATAAGGTATCAAGTGCAATAGCACGACCCAATTTATCTTGGGTTTACTATTTTTAAACTTAATCATGGTTGCAGCCATCGAAATAAAGGTATGGACTGTTCCACAGGCCAATACCACCGATTATCCATTCATTATAGAATGTTGCCCTATCGGGCTCATAAGCATTTACAGGTTTGCAAGTGTTGTCAACTGGTAATCATAAAGATAGAAGACATCATTAAAGATGCATGGCGCATAGAATCAACTATAACTCGTAGGTGCTCTTACATGCAATCCCATGTAGGGTTTATGGCCTCAAGATGGCCGACTACCACAAAAGAGCAGTAGTTTTCAAAGTATCATGAATTATATTTCATTGAGGCTCCAAGAACCTTCGACTACTCACAACAATCATCAATATGCACAAATAAATATACAGTCACAACTTTATGCATTATGAGCAATGCATGACTCATTCCTTATAGTCGGTAGTGCCAACGTTACTTTCAAACGAAATAGTTTAAACTGTATTGCAGACATTTAATCATATGAGCCGAGGGCTCTAGATTAGAGATACCTATATATATTACACAGAGATAAGGATGTAGCTCGCAGAGCTCAAGCTTTCCCAGCTACTCTAGTCGTTTCCTCCTATTGTAGTTCTCTGCAACAAGAGAATATATTTCCCGGTGTTCACCACCCCCACACATCCCACTTCCCCTTTTTTTTTCAATAAACCAACCCTTATTCAACTACTCAAAAGTAGTTAATAATAACTACCCCCTCCCGTGGATTCTCTACTCAAGGTTAATAAGCAACAGAAAATGCCCACTAAGTTGTGGGTCTCTCCACAAGATCAGCCTGTGAATGCTCTTAGATGAGCATGCATGGTTTGAGGGGATCGTGGTTAATATTTTCCACTCCTCACAATGACTCTCTCTCTCTCACTCTCTCTCTAAAGCATTACTATACTTATCAATAAGAAAAGATGTTTCATTGATAAATGAGGTAGGTAATAAATAATCCCACTAACAACTTTGTTCCAACTTCCCAAAGTTATACATAAAATAATAGTCTATGATGTTAATATTAATATCAATAGGTTTAATAATATGATGACATAAGCTTACGCTCAATGCGTGATTGGGTTAAGATATTCTCCCCCAACTCAACTTGGTTCACCAATTTGCATCCACACAAGACTTAAGATGGCGAGAAACTATTCTTTTCCTTGTATCTATTCCCTTCTCTTCGATGATCCTCTCCCTCCCTTTCTTGGAGGGGCGGAAACCTGTTCCCTGAATGCAACTTGCAATCACCAACTCCAAATTAGTGTATCAATAATCATTTCATAATCCTCATGAAATCACCACATCTTGACAATTTTTAAACACATGTCAATTTTAGTCAAATAAACATAACTCATGAAAACATTGATTTTTCTAGACATTTTTACTAAACATCAAATCATCAAATCATGCGTAATCATCTACTAATTACTTCAAAAGTAAAAAGTAAAACATAGTTAAAGTTACCGGTGTAACACTAAGTGTTAAAAATAAGCAATAACCTTTGCACCAATAAGATAGGGTCTAAAATTATTTATGGCCTTTACAAGGGCATAGGTATGGTTTTCCCTAGTTGAGCATTTCAGCTTTAGCAACATGTAAAAAAATTACTAAAGAAAGCAATGGGCTGTTCATACCCCTCTTTGTTCTTTTGAAGTAAGACGGCAATAATCGTATAGAAAGAAGGAAAAGAAAACAACCAAAATGTTCTAGAATAATCCGTGCTTACAAAAATAGGTGCCTCCTTAAAAATTGCTTCTACAACTTTGAATGCTTTAGCTGGTTCATCAGTCCATACAATTGACTGTCTTGCTTTAGCATTTTGGAAATGGCCTTCATCTTCTCAAAAAGGTTAGGAACAAACATTCTAAAAAAATTTATTTCTCCAAATAATGACTGCAATCCCTTCATTGGTTTGGGCTTAGGGATAAGATCAATTGCCTTAACTCTCTCTAGGCCTATCTTTGTACCTTCTTTTGACACAATGTGTCCTAACAATTCTTCCTTTCCACCAAATATACATTTCTTGGGATTTAAAGAAATCCCATATTCTAGACATCTCCTAAAAATCAGCTCTAGGGTTTTACAGTGATCACCCCTTTCTATGGAAGTAGTGAGATCATCTTGGTATACTACCTTGATCTCATCGATAAGACAACAAAGGAAACATTCATTGCCCTTTGTAAAGTAGAATTTGCAATTTTCAGCCCAAATGGCATCCCACATAAACATAAGTGCCCCAAGGAGTTGTAAATGTTGTCTTATGTTGTTCTAACTCCTTGACCACCACATGGTTATATCCTAAGAATCCATCCATCATAAACATCAATTGTGAACTTGTCACCTTTTGTAGCAAATGATCCATGCTCAAGAGAGTGTGGTTGTCCTTAAGAGACTTGGCATTCAAATGTCTCAAATCTACAAACAATTTGATCTCCTCATTCTTTTTTCTCACTAGAACAAGGTTAGCCACCCATTCAAAATGCCTAATAAGTTTGATGATACCTTCTTCCTTCTACTTCATTAGTTCCTTTGTATTTGTGGAGCAAGGGTTGGGTTGATGGGTCTTTGCTTCTATCGGATACATTTTGCATCTAGCTGGAGGAGAATAGCATGTTTAGATCTTCCCTATAATCTTTGAGTTCATCATAAGACCGTGAAAAACACTTTCTAAAATTTCTCAACAGTGCTATTAGCATTTTTTTTTGCAGGCTTCAATCTCTTCCCTATATAAATCATTTTGGAATTTTCCCCTATTCCTAGGTTACACCTTCAAAATCATTTTCTTGAACCAACTTGCTCCTATTCTTGTAATAATCTGCACTATCAAACATTTTTTCTGATACAACGAGCCTTTTAGCAAGAGTGTTGGTTTTCAGTTGCACTATCTCATTACCAAACAATGTCTTTGTAATGTCCCCTTCTCGAGCATGATCTTTCCAGTGACCGTTGGCCTATTCCGGAGACCCGTAGGCTATTTGGAAGGTGAAATTAGGGTTTCATGTTTTGAAGGATGCTCTTGCTCGAGGTTGGTTATTTTAATGGCAGATTCTTTCTGGGTTTTCAGAGAGCTTCGCAGTGGTATGTTTTCTTGGCATTCTGAGCATCTTCAGGAATTTACTATTTTTAGTAAATTCTATTTCGGGCAGTGGTTCTGTTGGTTTCGGCACAGTTGGCTTTCCATTTCAGACTGATCAGTTGGCTTACTTATTTTTGGGCTTTGGGGCACAATTGGAGAGATAAGTTGAATTATTTTAATTAAGTCATGTTTTAATGTTATATTTTAACATTGACCCCCTTGGCCTAGCAACTTCACTTTAAGTTGTTTAAAAGATGTTCTTTAGGGGTGGGCGCCTCATTGAAGGAATTAATTATATTTCTTATTAAAAGATTTAATCCAAGCATAAGTTGGACACCAACTTCAAGGAAGAGATAAAGTTTACAATTAAAAGTCAAATATTGCTTGGGAAAGTGGGACGCCATCTATTGGAGAATTAGGGTTTGACTCAAAAAAGAAGATTAGGGTTTCGAGAAGGGTCAACTGGAAATTATAAAAGGAAGCCATTGGTTCTCATTTGGATCATCTTTTGTCTAAAGGAATGTTATGCTGCCGGATTGGCTTTTGGGATTGTTCAGGAATGTTTCCTAGCTTGGCATTGCTTCTCGCTTGAAAGATAGCTTACTCAGTGG
>VDFB02180003.1:0-23365 GCA_007258455.2 Sequoia sempervirens
TGTTTGAAAGCTATAGATTTTTTTCAATCAGCCTATCAATCAAGACTTTAGTCATAATTTGAATAGAAAATGAATAATAATTACTTATTAAATTCAAAGTAAAACATAAGTTATATCGGTGGAAAGATGAGAATCTCCTTTAAAAACCCTTTTCATTTAATCAATTTTGGGTTAAAAAATAGTCGCCAGCCACATACCCATCAGATTGCCACTTTTTGGCCCATCATGATCCTGCACATACCTTGCTTTAACAACTGCCACTTGATTTGGAACGGGTTGAGTTGGTTGTAGTTGAAGTTGAGGAGGCAGATTAAACTGTAAAAAACCTCTATTTGGTGTGAAAATTTTTTGTGCATTATTTCAGTTTTGATTATTGTGTTCAAGTTTGTCAGCTCGGTTAGAAGTGGATTTTGAATCACGACTTGAAACTAAGTTATGGTATTCACACAAGGTTGTGCGTAAATACATAAACAAAGGGAATTTCATCATTGTTAATTTTGCAAGTTTTCGATAATTTTTTTTTGCAGATGTGCATCAGGAATCTTAACATCAATTTGAGCATACATAGGTTGGTATCGTAAGATAAAATTAGTTACTTTTTCATCTTTTTTTTGTCTACATCGCATAAGGTCATCCATTTTCTTTTTAGGTGTCATGTGAACTTGAAAGTGACTTATGAAAGAATCCACCAATTCATTGAATGAATGGATGGAATGATTAGGAAAGTTGGAAAACCATTCTATGGCAGTGTCTTTCAAGGTCCTTGGAAATAGTTTGGCTCATCAAGGACGAAGTCACTACACAAAGTTGTATAGGCATTAACATGGTTGACAGGGTCTCCTTTTCCTCCATATTTCTCAAACCGAGGCATTTCTATCCCTTGTTGCATCGGGGTACATAATATTTCTAAGGATAAGGGGCTACTATGGACCTGATATGTAGGTGGAGCGGATTGACCTTGACTAATGGTGGAAAGTTGATGTTGCATGGATGAAACAATGGTAAGGAGTTTTGTAAGAAGGGGATCAGGGTATGTGGGTTGAGGAAGGGAAAATGGTGATGGAGGATAGGTGATATGAGGGGGAGTAAAAGGAATACTATGGGGTGTAAATGTGGTGGAAGGGACTTGTGATGCTACAAGAGAAGTAGGAATGCCAGTGGAAATTGGAAAAGAGGTAGCCACATAATTAGCTTGATGCATGGTTGTATGGACTTGCAGATTGGTATAAGTTGGTATGGAAGCTGTGGTTGAAGGGGGAGGAACTTGAGGTCCTCCTTGGCTTACAGGAATGGTTGCGGATTGGGTAATAAAAGAGGCATGTTCATTGTAAATCTCGACAATTATCTTCATCACTTGCAAGCCATCATCACCTTCAATCAAATGATGAAGATTGTCAATGGCGGGTATGGCAGTGGTGGACATGTTTTCAAGTGACAAGTCTTGTTGTAAATGTGCAAAATCCTCATGAATATTAATGACCTTTTCTTGTGGGAGGGAGTTGTTTTGGTTGTCAACATTCATTGGATGGAAAGGTGAAGGAATAGAAGTGGTATTGTCAAGGCCTAATGCACCATTGTCCATACTAGGAGTAGGAGCTCGTGAGATCCCAAGGTCCACAACGAAAGTGCTATCATGGGAGGCCATGAGTCTAGAACTTCTTCTCACTAAAGTATTATCAATGAGGCACCAAACACTCATACAAGTACCACAAAGGAGGGGTGAATGCAAATGCAAACTAATCTAAGAGTCAAAAATGCAAATAACAGAAATGTTGTTAACTATAATTGAGATCTAACTATAGAAAACAAAAATGTAGACAAATTCTAGAAAAGTGCTAAAAATGTTGTTTAACAAGTGCAAAGGGATAGATTCACCCTGGGTGGTGAATGAATCCCAGTATGATGTTTTTGTGTGTTTTTCAGAATGTTTAAGATGACTTTAATGTTCTACAAAATGCAATCAAAGATGAAAAATGTAGGTTTTTACTTTTTTCAATGAGATGCAATGCAAAAATGAAATCTAAATGAATTTTTCACTAATGCAAGATAAAATGTCATAAAATGCAAAAACAAAACAATTTACTAATTTACTAATAGAATGTTGATGAAAATGTAAACTAGGATGCAATATGTAAATGAAATCATAGATGAAAAGTGCTCAAAATTCAGGTTCACAAAAATGAACCGTTGATTTTTGGCTCCTATGGACAACTCTTGCTCTTCTAGGGTTTTTAACCTAAAAGGAGAGAGATAGGAGCAAAAATGCTAATGGTTCATTCAAATAATGTTATGTGTGATGTTTTCTAATCTAAATAAAGTTAACTAAATGTAATTGACCGATTTAAATGAATGAGAATGAATGAAAAAGTGAAATTAAAGCTATGATTGAAAACACATTGTGTTATGCAACAATGAACTAAATGAAGAAAATATGCAAAACAGAAAGAAAAGGGATGAATTTTAGTACACTTGGGAAAAATATGATGAATCCAAAATGTTATGGATGCTGACTGAAATCACTGATTTTTCATAGTGGGACTCATTCGCCCAGGGTGGTGAATTAGTCCTCCTCCTAGTGAAAAACTGTGGGAAACAAGTTTTTGTCTGTCGAGATCCAGAATCTAAAAAAATTCAAATTTTCAGTCCTAAGGTGAGACTCATTCACCACAGGTGGTGAATCAGTCCTCTCCCAAATTTTTGAAAAATCAGGAGACAACTCTGCAACACCAAATCTAGAAATCACTACTTGTCGGGTTGTCGAAGTCAATTCTGCGGGAAATAGAAAAAAAACCTTCTCCAAGCTTGAAATAGAGTTGAGTTGACTTGAATCACCTAGTTAACTTGTAAAACAATCTTCAACACCAAAAATCTTGTCAAATCTACATACCTAGGTCTGCAAACAAACATGTAATAGGGGAAAAATGGTTTAAGGTTAGTGAATAGGGGTTTGTCATGGTCAAACCCTACTTTTGGTAATCAAACCTTTAATAAAATAATGAAATGCAAAGGAATGATAAACTAGCAACATGCAATTTCCATTAACTTACCAAACCCTTGATGATGCAAGTTTGAAGTAATGTCAATGGTTGCTTCAAAGTGCTTGAAAAAATGTTGTAAAATTCTTGAATGCTTGAGTAAACAGGTGAATAAGTGAACTTGATGAATGGGGATTGTAGGAGATGTAAAATGAGGTAAAAAATCACTTATTTATACAAACTTGTGCCTTAGTTACCCATTCATACCTCATCACAGGTCAACATCAAGTGATTTTGAATAAAATACCGAAAGGAAATTTAAAATATTTTGAATTTGGGGCCAAGGGAGACTCATTTGCCACCCATGGCGAATGGGTCCCACCTGGGACCTAAAAATGTGTGTTGGGAAATATTTTGTATTTAATGTTGTTTGTCAGGATAATACTAAAAAATACACTTAATTAAGCATATGAGAGCATAAAGGGGTCAAATAAAGCATGAAAAAGGGGTAAATAGTGAAGATGTGCCTAGAAAAGCATGAAAGCTTGTTACAAGACTTACAGCACTTCAAAATACAACTTGTTGATGAATAAAAAGGTGATTTTTAGGTGAATTGTAATTAATAGTCTAGAAGAATGTAGAAATGTCTTACAACACTTCACAACACCTTCATAAGACATCATTCTTTGAGTTTTAGTACCTAAATAAACATGTTCAAGCCATGTTGCAACATAAAATCAGAGCAAAATAGTTCCAACACCATGAAACAAGACCTAAAAGCCCATGAAAATGACAAGGGGCCATTTTTCTATGACACAATGTTTATCAGGATTATTTTCAAAAATACACTTAAGTAAGGCCTGTAGATGTAAAATGGGGCCAACTAAAGCATAAGAAGGTACAAATATTAATGGCAAACTAAGAAAAGTGTGAAAGTTCATTACAACACTTTGAAATAAGGCTTGGTAAATGATAAAAAGAGGTTATTTAGGTGAAATACATCAGCAACACCCTAGAAAAGTGTGTTACAACACTTTACAACACTTAAGTAAGGTACCACTTGAGTTCTTTTAGTTCACAAGGGCCCAAGACCTAATGTGAATTTGTTATCCACATTATAACAACATTAAATAACACCATGAAACAAGACCTAAAAGGCCATGAAAATGACAAGGGGCCATTTTTCTACGACACAATGTTTATCAGGATTATTTTCAAAAATACACTTAAGGCCTGTATATGTAAAATGGGGCCAACTAAAGCATAAGAAGGTACAAATATTAATGGAAAACCGAGAAACGTGTGAAAGTTCATTACAACACTTTGAAATAAGGCTTGGTAAATGATAAAAAGAGGTTATTTAGGTGAAATACATTAGCAACACCCTAGAAAAGTGTGTTACAACACTTTACAACACTTAAGTAAGGTACCACTTGAGTTCTTTTAGTTCACAAGGGCCCAAGACCTAATGTGAATGTGTTATCCACATTATAACAACATTAAATAACACCATGAAACAAGACCTAGAAGGCCATGAAAATGACAAGGGGCCATTTTTCTACGACATAATGTTTATCAGAATTATTTTCAAAAATACATTTAAGTAAGGCCTGTAGATGTAAAATGGGTCCAACTAAAGCATAAGAAGGTACAAATATTAATGGCAAACCGAGAAACTTGTGAAAGTTCATTACAACACTTTGAAATAAGGCTTGGTAAATGATAAAAAGAGGTTATTTAGGTGAAATACATTAGCAACACCCTAGAAAAGTGTGTTACAACACTTAAGTAAGGTACCACTTGAGTTCTTTTAGTTCACAAGGGCCCAAGACCTAATGTGAATGTGTTATCCACATTATAACAACATTAAATCAAGGCACAATTAAGCCAAAATCACAAGGAGGACCCAAATGAGATAGAAAAAGTAGAAGGGTTACTTTTTCAGTGTCCACAACAAATTTAGGTTAAAGGATTGAAGATCATTTGAAGTGCAAAGTTGCAAAGTTGCATTACAATGTTGTCATCTTCACGGAAACTCACCTACAGGCCAGATCTGGAAGTTTCAAGAGTTGAGATCTAAGAAGAAGAAAGTGCAGACATTGAGCCTCAAGATCACATTAGAGATTTCAAAAATTTAGATCGAGACTAAGTCACCACCTAGGGCATCTTAGTGCTCCAAGTGGAATTTCACAGAGATTCTTTTGGATTCTATTTCAACATCCGAAGATTCCACATTTCCCCCAAAAAATAGCAGTGGGACTAAGTCAATAGTAAGGGAATCTTAGTCCTTCCTAGCATATTTTGACAATATTTTTTCATTTCCAGAATCCTCTTCACATTTCTAAACTTCCCAAGTAAACATGCCCTAACTTGATGTTGCTTAATTTCATTATTTGGCTTGAATTACTAGGTTTTGTGAGTTGAATGTTAACTTGTCTTTTCCAAGCTTTTTCTTGGTGGTGAACCCCTCAAAGGTTAAAGAACCCCCTCATAGGTCTTCCTTGTTGAGAATTGACTCACCTTTAGGGTTGATAGTTAATCCAATTTGGGTTCCTAGGACATATTTGAGTGACAATTGGAGAATAGTGATGTTCTATGACCTAGGCCATAAAACATCACCCATTTTTCACACTATTTAGAGAGATATAATTTGCATATCATGCTTCCTTGACACCATGTGATAGAGTAACTAGCCACATCCTCTATAATATTTTTTATAAGAAGAATTTTGTAATATGTTGATCATGTTCTTGAATTTGACAATACCCATTTCATGGGAGTTCCTAGATGTGTTATTTCTTCATTGGAAAGTTATCCTTGTTATCTAAATTTGTATGATACTAATGTGATGATGAGTTTTCTTATTCCATTTATTTTAGATCTAGTTTTGCAATTTGTAGGTGTTTAAAACCTATTGATCATATTGGGATGCTTCATATGTGGACTATCTAGATCCACACAATTGATTTAGTGTTGATGTCAAATTTGTTAGTTAGCCTTGTTTGTGGTCATTGGTGTATTAGTATGTTGTTTGAGATAAAATGATGGATTCTTATAGTGGTGGACATATAGGGACTTGATTACATATTGTGGGTTGATATGTTCATAGCTTGGAGCTCTCATTATTTTTTTTTGTAAGCCCTAGTTTAAAGTATGGTTAAATTGGATGAGTTATATTTTGTTGTGGTAGACACTCAAAGCCATTTATTACCATTATAATTGGATGCTTGTGTTCATGTAAATATTAGTGTAGGTTTTAGTGATAGTTGATATGTTACACCTTGACATGTTCCTTGTTTAATTATGGGCACTGACATGATGTGAAGCATTTTTTTTTTATGGTGATTATCATGGTTGATTTTGCAAATATTGCAAATATCTTGTTAGAGCATGAGAGGTGAAGATTTTGGTAGTACATGATTAGCTAAGGGATGATTTTCCCTTGTTTTTTATTTCTATGCGTGTATTGATAATGTATGATTTTAACTGGGTGAATGTTAGGATTAAGGTATCAACTATCTTGTAAATCCTATGTCATATTATATGGTTCCAACATTCTTGAAAAGTGTCTCTAGGAACTTAAGGTATATTTGGAGAATAATTTGTAATATTTTATTCTCACCATTCTTTGTAATAGATTCATAATGGATGAAGGGTTCCACTAGTAATGGTAAAGGTGATTTGTGCACTTAAATATTTAATTGTTATTCCAAATGTGAATTCCTAGAATGGATCAATAAAAGATAAGTGAAGAGGATAAAATTTGAATGTTATGCTTATCCAAGTGGGCATTTGGAAAGAGGTAACATGTGTCTTTTAATATTCCTTCATTTATGACATTTCATGTGGTGTTTCATTGCCATGTTTGGGCACCTAGGTTGGAAGGAAACATTTTGGAGCCAAACTTGTGTCCTTACACATTCCTAAGAGGAAAATCAAAGGATGGGATGTTTGGAATAAAGAATCACCTTTGAGCACCAAGTTTGATGAATAAGACATCTTTACAACTCTATAAATTTAGCTCCTTGGATGTGGAAAATGTGTGGAACAATTGAAAGTAGAGTTTTACTACATGTACAAGAACCTAAGGAACACGTTGGAGCACAAAGAGGTTGTTCATAGGTACATAAGTGTTGCCATATTGGAGGTAAAGAGGAGAATGGAAATGTTTGACAAATTGTAATAATTTTTTAAAGATAATGCATAGTTTCCCTCTCTTCTTGATGGAGTTTTTCTACCTAAGGTTTCTCCACATAGATCTTGTGTCATGCAATGCTTTATGTTGTTGATTTGTACCTCTTTGTTGCTATCTTATGTTCATATTATCTTTTATTTATTGTTATTATAAGTTCACATAAGGTGGTGTTGTTAAGCATGTTATGTTGGCTGATTTTAAACATCATAAAGAAGATGGATCTAATCAAGACAATTCCACATTAAGGTTACCAATTGATATCATAACTTGAGAAAAAATGTTTGATGTTAATTCATCAGATAGAGATTGAAAATTTTCCAACAATTTACACATGCTGTGCTCCCTTATAGAGCTACTCTAATATTTGAAATTCTAGTAATTTGGATGCTCATCTTGAGAATCATTTGACTTATGTGATTTATTTATCTCTAAGATGTTTTTACATATTGCCAATCTTTAAGAGTTACTAAAGATTCAATAATTCAATGAGTTAAACAATAGAACTGTATAATACACCAAATTAAAATAAAAGATTAGAAATCAAACACAGATTATACAAACTTTAAAATTAACATAGAATGATTTACAATTATATAAAACAAATTAAACACAATACACCTAATTAACTATGTTTAATTAACTGAATGAGTAAAATTTTGATTATTGCATTGGAATTTTATTTTAACATTGTTCCAGCAACGCAATACTTAAACCCCTTATATTTAATTTTTAAACGATTATGATATCTTTATCCTAGCTATTTAGATTAATCGTTTCCGGATTAAAATATTCTATAAAATTATATGCATACACGACATTTTTAAAATCTTCTGTCAATTGAGGAAGGTCAAACAATCTGAGTTGGTAAACAATCTGTTTGAGTTGAGTTGGAATAAGCAAAGCATATAAATACTCAGTAGAATTTATCGCTTAAACACTCTCTGTAGAGTTTATTTACTTCATTCATAATTTGATGAAATGAATGACAGCAGTGCACAGGAAGGCGTTGTTATTTCCAAGCTTCATTAGAGGGCTGTTTTATTCTATATGCTTACAATGATTCAACCCTAAACACTAACAACGAGAGTTATGCTCTTTCAAACTGTACTTTCAGGGGATTGATCTCACTATCTTTGACGAGCCACTGGTTTCCATCTTGGTCGGTGTAAATACCCAGTGACCCACATGCAGGCCTGCAAGTTGAGCACACAGAAGGACAAAATGACAGCTCATAAACATTGCTACCATCTCCTTCAGTTTTGCTTATCCTAAAGTAATCGAGATCAATTGAAGAAGAGGAAGATGAGTCTCCTGCATAAATGAAAGATTTGTTCAGTTCGGAATCTGATCCGATCCTCCACCGCGTGGATTGAACACAAATTGTAGCAGCAGAAAATTCCACCTTCAAATCGGCATCCTCGGTGATTGCTTTCACATATTCATAAGGCGTGAAGATCACGGGAAGACCATCTTCATTGTTATTGTAAACCACGTACATTGGACAGCTGTTATTCCGCATCTTCAATCTAAGCCCACCACCATTGACAGGTAGGATGTTGTATTCAGTACCGGTTACAACAGGTTCCCCCAAAATGTCTAATACACCATCTCCATAAGCGAAGGGCAGTATTACTGCGACCACTAGAAAAGCCCTGTCAATTCAAGAAAAGGAAACAAAACCAAAGCCATTGTCAGTAATGTGCGAAGGAATGGAAATTTGAAATGAAAGATTAGATCTGTAGGAGAAAGAAATCAGAGATCCATACCAGGCTGCTTGAGAGGAATACATCACCATGTTGTATGTAAGAAGAGGAGATGCTTTGTCTTAAACGTTAAGCTTTTGTTATAAGCTTCAATGCCTGAAAGCATGGCTTCTCCGCTATTTATAGAAAGGGGGAAGAAGAAGAAGTGAATAAAAGATACGTGAGAAAAAGGACTAATAGCCTTTTTCGTACTACGGCTTATACGTGGATGTCCCACCGTCTTAAATCTTATCTTAGATTGACTTTCATTTTCTTATATGGCGGCTCTTACTTTCCTTGTGATAAGGATGTAATTTAATTCATCTTTGCTTGTGGCGATATGCATCTTGTTTATTTCGAACTAAACATCCATTCAACCTACAATTGGTTGACAATTGTAAACTTTTATTGTATTATTTTACATCTTACTTTTAAAATGGATTTAATATACATTTATGATATGATATAATGATTTTGTTATTATTCTTGTTTTATCCTTTCTCCCAATCTCACAATGCTCAAGACTAAAGAATCGCATTTAACCCTCACGATTTCATCCAACACTTCCATTAATTTCAACTTAAAACGAAACTGTAAAGGAAAGCTACAAAAGGAAAAGTGGAATTGTATGACTGTGTGACTGATAGTGTTAATGAAATTTATTTTATTTTATCATTTAAAGAGCAATGAAAGCCGCCATGGCGGACACTCTGCAAGAGAGAGTAGGCCAATAGGAAACATCGTTATGTTGTGCGTGTATACAAGATAAGTTTTATAACGTGGGAATATTATTTGTTCTCATAGCACTAGCCCAAGATATGCGGTAGTGCCCATGAACTACTATTCCTCTATCTGTCATCGTATTTGTCACGTTATCAGGAAAGCCTGCTCTTTGCGTTTTCATTCTATATAATATTGTCTACAGGGCCTACGATCAAGCACTGAAGGTTGTTACGAGATAATCAATTGATATAATTACTTGCAAAATGGTGATGCGTACCTCACAAGCAACCTGGTATATTATATATATTATGAGTGTGGAAATTGGAGAGCGTTGAATATATATTTTTTATATCTAATTTATGGATGTAGACAAATTTTAAGTAGATAAAATATTTTAACATATATATTTTTACATAACAGTTATGTCTTTATGTTAGTAAATATTTTTGGAGTGTGATTAAATAGAGTTTATATTTCCAACATATCCTTTTAAACTTTATTTCATCACACAAAACAATTAGATGATGGAGACTTCTTATAACAAATATGCTTATTAGCTACACATGTACAAATGAAGAATAATTAAAATCAACGACTTCTTGAATTTATACAAATCCTATCTCTACTCAAAGATATGGTTAAAACATCTACAAGCTACTTATTGGTTGGAGTGAAAATTAGTTCAATTTCCTTATTGAGGACATGCTAAAAAATAAATGATATTGTATTTCAATATATTTTGTGTGAGAGTGGAACATTCTATTCATGCACATCTTCAACATAGTTTAATTATCATAATACATAATCAAGGGTTTAGGTTGTTAGTAATGAAGACCCTTAAGAAGTTATCTAAGCCATATTACTTCACATGTTGCTACAACAACTAATTTGTACTCAACTTAAGTGGATGACAATGCTACATTCTATTGCTTCTTACAACTCCACGATACAATGACAAATCTAAGTTTGAAGTAGCAATCAAAATTTGATTTCCTAGAGTCTTTACAATCTAGTGAATTTGAATTTGAAAATAAAATAACTTTAAAAATCTCCATTCTTTGAATACTCCAATCCAAAGTTATGTGTTCATTGAATATATCTCAAATCTCATTTTGTAGCTAACCAATGGCTTTGTTTTTCAATGAGTTGTGAAATGAGATAAGAATTCAACTATGTGAGATATATCTGGATAACTAGTAGTCAAGTAAATCAAATTTCCTATCAAAAAACTATATAGTGCTTCATTTATTTCTTTACAATTTTTGTACTTGGCCAGCTTAGTTCTTATCTCTATTGTCATTGGTGAAGCTTTAAAATATTTAAATTTGAATCATGTGATAATTCCTATGCTCTACTTTTTTTGAGAGGAATATTTTTCATGTGTTTTCTACAGTTTGATTCCAATAAATTAATGAATTAATTTAAGATCAAATATTTCAAAATTGGTCACCATGCCTTCACTTCATCTATAAGTGATTGATCATTCCTAGTAATGAGAAAATTGCTGATATACAAATAATAAAAATAAATTACAATTAAATTTTTTAAAATGTATAATTTTTAATTAGCATCACATTTTTTAAAACCTCTCTAAAGAAAGTGCTTATGGATTGTTAATACCATGATCATGGGACTTGTTTAAAAATATATAGTGCTATTTTTAGGTGGCATAGGATATGCTTTCTTCCTTTTTCAACAAAACTATAAGATTGTGTCACATATACCTCTTCTAACAAATATTCTCTTCAGTATATACTTTTGACATCCTGTTCATGGAATTTTTAATTGTGCTAATACACGCTATGAGTGTTCTTATTGTGATTATATTTGTAACTAGACCAATTATTCCCTCATAATAAATGCCTTGAATTTTTTTGGAGGCTTTATCTATTGATATTTCCTTGTACTCATCAATTGACCGATGAAATATTTACTTGAATTTTAAAACCCATTTGCAATCAATAATTTTTTTATCAATAGATAAAGTTACATACCTCCATGTATTATTTTGATAAATTTAATCCATCTCCCCATTTATAGCACTCTACCATCTTTCTCTTTTATTGTCTCCCCAAAAGAGCTTTGTTCATGATCACATAAAATAATTTTCATTAATGCATAAAAAAACCTCATAGTCATATTATTGGGTGGGTATATTTCTTGTTCACTCTCATCTCCTTGCAAGAACATTAGAGTTATCGAAAAATAGATTGGATAGGAATTTTTTTTGTATATTTCTCATCTCATAAAAAATTTAATATTTAGATAACAAAAGCCTATTGACTCTAACACTTTCCCCTTTATGTTTTTTTCATAATGAAATATAATAAGTTTTGATTTCTTATAATTTGGTTTCTATATGCTACATGTAACCCATGGCTAGTTAGTATGTTCAAAATAAATTTGGGTAAGTTAGTATCTATGCATGGTTTATTCTCATAAAGGATGGAGAATCATTATAAAATAAAAATATGAATCATAGTGCACTCGATAGGTTAACATTTATGAAGAAAAACATCTCTCCCAACTTATATGGAATTATAATCCATATTTTGAGTGTGAAGTTGACTACTAGAAAAATTAGGAGAAAATATGAATAGGCCCTTTCTATGAAACAACTAATTTATAATTAAATAATTATTACAAGGTTAAGACCTAAAAATCGGAGGATATTTTGGATCATCAGATCTCTTTTCAAGAGAGGATGTGATATCCCATCTCTTGATTATTGGTTGTGTATTTGGAAAAAAATAATAGATGATAATATTAATCATGAATAACAAACTAGTTTAAGTAACCCCATGGTTTTCCCCAGAGGAGATATTAAAGCTATTCTTAAAGATAATTATATAGAGACCTCTACCTACCCTTTTGTGAACATCTTGTTTATCTATTACTTTTTTGTAAGGGGAAGTGAAAATAATATTTTGTCTTAAAAAATAAACTTTTCACTAAGGAAGATTATCTTTAACTTTAGATAATTTAATACAATAAAAAAATTAAACCAGGTTCAATTTTTATTTAGAACTCATTGAATGGCTAGGGAAAAAATAAAGAATTCTACTATTATGGCCCAAAGAAATACCACATTATATACAATAAAGATATCTATAAAATATTATGATGAATTTTTTTAATAATCTCAATAGGTTAGTTTCAAATATGATTATGAATTAATGTTATTAGAACCAGAAAATATACCTAAATTTTATTATAATTTGGACCAAAATTCTAATATAAAATCACACTCAAACAATTGATAAGCCATTGAATCTCCAACTTTCTTATAAAGAGCACATTGTGATGGAGCTTTGAAGACTATTTTTTATAAATTATCAAAAGTAATGATTTTACCAAGGAGAACAAGATAGAAAAATAAATTACACATAAGGTATAGAGCTGGAAAAAATAATTTTGAAGAGCCAAATTTATAGTGAGGAAAAGTGACTATTACTAAACAAATGATACCTTAACTTTGTATATTATATAAGGATCACCCATCGATCAAACTAAAATTAGGGTCTTTCACTTGAGGAATGTGAATATAATTAAGGTGGGATAAAAAATAATTATTTTGGCCCTAACAAAAAGGAAGAACACCAAAAGGTTTCTAGTAGCGTCGAAACCTACCATCTTTTCAAGCTAAATCTTAATAATTGCATGCTCTATAACCTTATAAACCTTAATATCTAAAAAAATGTATCTATGACTTTGAAAATTTACTCTATCTATGTATGAATAAGAGTTAGTTCAAAGAACTGGGTGAGAATGGCTCTCTCTTCTAAAATAACTTTCCTGAACCCCGCAACTTGCATCAATTTCCTTGCCTCAAAAATTGCCCATGCCTCCCCCTCTACAATGCAGGATGGTATCCCTGTAATGGCGGGACATGATGTTAAGGTTATTTCGTCAGATTGGGACGCAGCACAACAATTTGGCTCCCGTTTTCTTGGAAAATCTGCAAATTCTGCACGGAAGGAGTCACAGTCTAACTTCAAGGAATCATTTTCAGTGAATTCCTCAGCGATTGACGCTGGTCTTCCTACAGCCAAATCCAAATCACATTTTCTTCCTCCCACAAAGCGAATGCCCCCTAGCGCAAAGGTTTCTCGACCAAACGATAAGTCTGCACTAGATTCTGGGTGTTTGGTGGCTGGTTCGACTTTTGTTCCGCCCTCTTCTCTGGCAGGGAAAATCAAAGCCCTTTCTCAGTCTACCTTTCTTTCAATGCACCAGAGGTTTGGACGTTGCCGCTGGCGACAAAGAGGTCTATTTACAAGCTCATGTTCTTGTTTGTAGATTCATGAAGGTATGGTCAAAATTAATAGATCTTCATTCAAGGATAAGCAGTATTGGAAAGATTATTTGGAGGAAGAAATTAGTATTTATCCTTATGCATGCAAAAGGATTTTTCATTCTGAAATTTGATTCAATAGAAGATAGATAAATGATTCTTAATACTAGGCCTTGGTTTTATCAAGGAGATTTCTTATGTAGGAAACCCTGGTTCCCCTTGTTTGACCCATAAATAGAGACATTCTCTTATTCCTTTCTTTGGGTTCGTTTACGCTATCTTCTATTATAGTTTTGAAAAATTGAATGTTTGAAGGAAATTGGCAATGGGATGGGTAAGTATCACAGTATCTCAAAGGAAACAATCAATTTTGAAAAATCAACTTTTGCTCATTTTTGTATTGAAATGGATATTACAAAAGGGCTTATGGCAGAGATTTTTCTCAAATTTGGTAAGAGACGATTGCTTCAACCAATAGACTATGCAAAAAATTCCTTTAGGTGTAGAAGATGCTTCACAATTGAACATGCTACTACACAACGTGGCAAGGGTCGAACTAAGGACAATAGGTCACCTTGGTGGGACGGGGTGGAATCCCATCACTATGTAATTTCTCCCTCTAAGCAAAATGATGTCGTTCCTTACCCTATGTTTCAAGAAAAGGTTCCAAAGTTATCTCATCTATCTCAAGAGGCCATGTCTAATAAGAATTCAAAAGAGAATATCATGATGGCCTCTCCATGCCCCTTGGAGAAAATGGATTCGTAGCTTAGGAACATTGGAATTTCATCTATTTCTTCATATGCAAGTGTTAATAATGAAAATTTAAAATTGGAAAATAGTAATGATCCTCTTGAAACTAAATAAGAATGGATAGAGGCGAAGAGGAAGAAAACATCATTAGCGAAATAAAAGCATTCGATGACATTAAGATCCTCTAAAAAAGCAAAAAATATGTAATACATTATGTAATTTGGCATTGATGCAAAATAACCTAAAATATGTAATCTAGAACTTTAAAGTAATAGAGAGAGTGTTATCCTCTCTAGTAGCAGTTTTCCAAAAATAAGAGTTAATCTAAAGGATAAAACTACATATTTGTATTAGTACCACTATCAATATCTTAAGAAAGTTTGAGACTAATCATATCTTAAGAATTTGATATATAATTACAATTAGATGAACCCTAAAATATATCATTCTTCAAGGAGAAAAATAAAAATTTATTTAGGATGGACATGAAAAAGTAACAAATCAATCCTACAAGATCTCATAAAAAAACTAGCAAGCATAGTTTACTTATTTATTCATGTTTTTATATCATAAAATAAACAATATGGGAGAGGAACTAGTAGTTGTGCACCCTAACTTTGCGCTTCTAATTATCCTACGTGGAAATTTCAAATCACTCCCAATTTTGTACAGCAGCTTACTTGGTAAGTCTCTTGCTTATAACTAAGGTTTCAAGGCCACATCATCAAATAGGATGCCACATCAGCATGCTTTTTTCCAAGGTGTCCAAAAAGGCCCAAAAAAAAGGCGAGACCAATACTTGTGCACTCACAACATGTTTATTGAGCATTGATGTTGAATCACATGGTTGGTTGCTTTTTAGATCAAAGGAATACATTTTTTTAAATTATGGATAGTCATCGTCAACACTAGCAACTTTAAAGTCACAACTATTGGTCTAATATTGATAAAAATATTGAGTGTTGTATAAACAACTACTATCACAACTATTGAAACATGCTCAAGTATTGGGTCCTCTCCCCTAAATAGATAAAAAATGCACAAAATTAAGTATCTACATGGTTCAAATATCTTTCCTTAGTAGTATATTTTAGTGTTACATTATCCTCTCCCTTTGTTAGGACAAATCTTGCACAAAATAGGAGTAGAGGAATAATAATCTAGTTAGCAAGCTATATGTGTAAAATCAACATATGTAACACATAAAATCATAAATTTAATTTCCAAACACCAATATATCTTTTATAAATATTGATTAGGCATGAATCATATCCAATTGTTATAAATAAATAATAAGTACAATAGTTATAATTTCTAAAAGTTATAGAAATACCCGAAAAAAAATAGAAAATTGCAACAATTATGAATAGTTCTCCTAGTAAAATTAACATTACTACAAGAAAAAATATCAAATATTTGAATAGTCCAATAATGACATGTTATACAATAGAATAGGCTTTAATGGAGATTGAATCTAATAAACACATGCATTGACCTATCAAAAGTATGCACAAGGTGAAACACAATGTTTACTAGAAATCACTTCAATAGATATTAAATTCATCATATAAACTAGGAGATCATTAAAATGTGTATTAGTACCTCATTTAAATTTTATAACTTTCATTGAAATTATATTATAAATTTCAAGAAGGGAAATATAGATAAATAAATATCTAGTTAATAAGTCTTGTTGTTGGTTTTCTCTATACTAACATGTAGTGCAAGAAAATGCATACCCTTGCATTTTCATACTTGTTTGGGCCCATCTTGCTTTTTTTATCCTTAGTTATGTCTAAATTGGTCCTATTTTGCATCTAAAAGCCTAATGAATTATATCATTTTATGGTTAATCCCGACAAACATCAAAGGGGAAATGATAATTTAATGATTATGGTTGTGTGTCCTTGATTTTTGGACTGCAACTAAGATGCCACCTAGGGCATATTTTTCCTCCAAAGGTCTTAGGACCCTCTTTTTAAATGTGCCTTAAAGTGGCCCCTTTTCGGAGTCTATGCCCTAGGTTTCCTGCCCCAGGACTAAGATGCCACCTAGGGTGTCTTAGTCCCACTTAGGTTATTTTCAGGATTTAATTTCAAATCTTGGTGAGATATAGCCTCCTTTAATTAATGAATTCATATGTTAGCTTGTTGTGGTGTAATTTTAGGATATTAAGCATGGATAAGTATAAATACAAGGTTCTTTCACTCATTTTCACCCAAGAATTTTGTGAGAGCATTCCTAATAGCATAATTGAGTTCACAAGAGCATTTGAGAGCAATTCATCAAGCATTTAGCACCATCATCAAGATTCAAACATCATATCAAGGATATTCTTGCATCATGTGTGTTTTTGAGCTAACATTTGTGATGTAGGGTTTTTATTCAAGCAAGCAATTCAAGTCAAGATCTATCAAGCATTCAAGCATTTCAAGATCTACATTCAAGCTAGCTATTTCACACAATTTTTTTAGATTTCATAACAAGGGTTTGGTGAGTTACAACATAGAACATTGTTCATTCATCATTTCTATCATTTATTTCATTTCATTCCAAGGTTTAATTACCAACAAGGGGTTTGACCAAGGCAAACCCCCATTTACTAACAATCAACAATTTTTTCCTCTCTTCCATATTTGTGTTTGCACATTTAGGTTGAATACTTGAAGATCATTTGAAGTACAAAGTGGAAAAGTAGCAAAGTTGCATTTCAAATTTGTCATCTTCATGAAAACTCACCTACATGACAGATCTGGAAGTTTCAGGACCTAAGATTTGACCATAAGGAAGTGCATACATTGAGCCTCAAGATCACATTCAGAGATTTCAGAAATTCAAAATGAGACTAAGTCGGAAACAAGGGAATCTTAGCTCTCCCTAACATATTTTCACAACACTTTTGCATTTTTAGAATCCTCATCACATTTCCATACTTCCTAGGTACACACATCCTAACTTATTTCTTGATTTTATCGTTGACACTCATTATTTGGCTTGCATTACTAGATTTTGTGAGTTGAATGTTAAGTTATCTTTTCCAAGTTTTTGCTTGGTGGTAAACCTCTCGAAGCTTAAAGAACCCCCTCCTAGGTCTTCCTTGTTGAGAATTGACTCACCTTTGGGTTGATAGTCAATCCGATTGGGATCCTAGGACATATTTGAGTGGCAATTGGAGAATAGTGGTGTTAAATATGACCTAGGTTATAAAGCACCCATATCCCCATTGTTCATAACTGAAGAATTTGAGACTCTTACCAAGTTGTGTTCAATGTGTTTGATATTTTACACATGGGAGACACCTATCCTTGATTTAGGGATTGGAAAAGTCCAATGAACAAGATGGTTTTAACCTATTTTGCACTTCAAGCTCTACCAAAGTGAAGAGGGTAATCCCAAATATCTTTTAAAGAATTAAAAAAAGGCTTTAAATGAATCCTTGCAATGTATGAATCTATAATTTAGTTATGATTGCTAGTTTTTGTGAGATTAGTTCATTAAATTTATATATCTATTATAGGTAGCTAGGTTACAAGATGCAAATAATGATAGATCTTCAGTTATATCTTCAAATTCATTTAGTGAAAATAGAATACACATCATCAACCTACTAAAATGAACTATTAAACAATCCTCTAGGGTTTTAATAGTTAGAGGGTTACTATAGTTTTAGAAAAATTTCATAATAGCAGATTATACACCATGACCCTAAAAATAAATAAATAAATAAAAAAAAATATATTTTTATGATGAAATTCTTGATTTTTAATGAGTGAAAATGGTAGGATTTCAATGTAATCTTGCAATAGAGTCAAATTTAAATAAAAATCTAACTCTTAGGTGAGTTTAATGTGCTTAGCTCTATTTCAAAGAGCTAAAAATATCAAATTCTCTTATTTCTCAATAATATACCTATACTTGACTCAAGCATTGATGAGCATGTTTCTTGAATTTATAGTCTAGTTCATGTCATGCTTCATTATTCTTCATGTGCCTTTCTCCATGTGCCATATTGTTATCTATCAAGCATTGTTTGGAAGATGTTCTCTACTTTTCATACCTAGTTTGTTTGTGTGCTTCTCTTTCCTCTTTCTTTTAACATTCTATTTTTTTGTGCATGTAGGGATTTCTTTTGATGGTCCCCTTATCGGGGGCCTAGATGAGGGTTCCCCCCACCTTTCTTTCCTTCTATTGAAAACCTAAAGGATAATGTTCCTACCTCTTTTCTAGAGTCAGAAGGTCCGGCCTCCTTTGTTGAAAAAGTTATTAGTCAACACAATCTATGTCTTGACTCATGGTTTGTTCCTTGCCTTTCTATCTCAGGTGAAGGATTTGCTATAGATACGGTGGTCGAACTTCTCAATGCCATGGCACTCAAAATGGAAAAAAAATTATTAGGAAAATTCCTTGCCTTCAAACCAAATGTGGACCAAGTCTAGAACTAGACCTCTTTATCACCAGAAATTAAAGGTAAGTGTTTCTATTAGTACAATGATTGATGGCCTCATCTTGTTTAAGTTTTCTACAAAATAATATCGTTTCAAGACTCTTATGGGGGACCCTTGGGCCGTAGGTTACTTTAGTTGGGTGTACTTGACCCCTGTTGTCCTATCTATGAGTAGTCAAATTCTTTTAAGGACTTTTTTGGTTCTATTCCATATTCTAAAGTCTCTAGATTTGGATCCACGACTTCTTCAAGATGTTTAAATTAGAATCCATTTCATGACATATGGTTTTCCTTAGGAATTAGCCTTGCATCCCTCACAAATACATTCAACAAGATTTTTAATGCTTTCAAGTTCAAGATTCTCTTCAGCATATGGAATGAAAAAATTGGTTGTTTTTGTCAAGTATTTTCTTGATCAACACGTTTAACCTTTTTTAATGAGACTTGGAACCCCACCCCTATTGACTCTGTTGTAGATTCCTTTAATGGTTCCCCTATTCTTGAGTATCTCTTTTAGGTTTCTAAATCCCCTTCATCCTTAAACCCTCAATCCCCAGAGATCCCCCACCCTCTGTGTGAATCTAGATAAAGCTAGTGCGGATCCACAGTTGGAGAAGGAGGTACATGTGCCCAATCTATCCCAATAAAAATTAAAATGAATGATCTCTCTAGGCCATCAATCTTTAGAATGATATCCTCAAGTGGTTACTAGCCCAACTCATCACATCCAAGGATAAAATTCAGGTGTTAAAGGAAAAGGTGCTTAAAAAAAAGTGACTTGGTTGGGCGAGGTTGATTGTGAAGGTTGTTGGGGTTTGTTTCCATCCCTTTCTAAGTCTTTTGATAAATGGGATAACTGGGAGAATGGGTTTAAGGAAATCTAGGCACCGGTTGGAACTAAGGAAGATAGGATGAAGTTATAGGAGGTTGCCATCATGTACAGATATCAAGAGAAAACCATTAGGTGCTTATAGGAAATTGTGGACTACAACAAGAAAACCATTAAGAATAATATAGTCACCATCTAGGTGTTCCAACAGGAGATTTAGAACAACCATGGAAAAAGGTCCAATGATGACAATTAGGATGCTAGTCTCTCCAAGAAGGGAAAGAAAGGGAGCAACTCTACTTCACCTAGTGCTCAGGAGGTCCAACCTACCCATAAGGGGCCTCTGTCCTTTGAAGAGAAACTCTAATTCCATGTTAAGCAATTGTAGGCCATTAATGGACTTAAGATGCTAGGTGACAATAGTTGGTCTGGCTCTTGGCTAGTTTTTCTCTACGTTTTATATTTTTTGTCTTTTTCCAGTCTTTGTGTAATTGCCCCTTTTTTACTTTCTGGGTGTCTCATGTCTCGTGAGCCTCCTCGCTTAGCCTCTATGGCCATTTTGTAAATGGGTACAAACCCTTCATGACTTCAATCTAATCAAAACATGTTTAATTTTTTTTTTTAAATAATGATTTGTTCAAATGTGTTATTATAGATTTAGGTGCAAACTAACAAATTTACACTTGAAGTGGCACATTTATAGGTGCTCGTTGACCATTGGGGCAATACCTCATGTGTAGTGGTAGGAGTTCCTTTGTATCACTCTTCCTTTGGGGGTTGCTTTCCTCCTCTTGAGTTTTGATGTGGAAGGAGTCTTTTCCTTGTGGTACCCAGGAGGGTTCCTCCAAAGCTTCTCCCTCGACTATACGAAGAGAGCATGTCAACGAGGTTGGTCCCAACCTACTTATCAATGCTTTGCCTATTTGTCACATATGGGAGGAACTTTTGAGTGGCCTATTGGTGGTGCTTTTAGCTAGTACGACTCTCAAAAGTTTCCTTGATAGGCTCTTGTCATTTCACTAGCCCATGCTACTAAAAAAGAAGAAAAAACTAAAGAGAATAATAATAATGGGTGGGGCCCTCTTGCATATACTCCAAACCTTGTTGATTTATATGGAAAACTAAATGAACAAGATCCTCCTCCTCACACCTTTGCTATTAAATTAGTTTCATAACAAATTATTTGTTTCTATGTTTTATGCTTCAAGATTCACCCCATTTGGACTCTAGGGGTGTGATCTTATATTGACCCACTATTTTTTTTTTGTTAATGTGCAATATTAATTTTATATAAATGATAATCTAGAAACTTATTCATTAAAAAATAAGATGATCTAGGTAGATTTTAAAAGCACAAAAAATGCATAATCAAAGAAACATTTCATAGAGATATCATTAATTATTTTAACAACAAGGGAAAAACATCTATCCATGCATCTAATTAGCTAATTAATTACTCAAAAAAAATTAAACTCAATTATATAGCCGAAATGATTTGTGACAAGAATCCAATAAATTAAATAGCAAAAATGCATAATGTGTCAAACCAAAATAACACATTAGAAGTCAAGTCTAAATAATATCAAACTTATCCAAAACTTTAAAATTAACATAAAATGAGTTACAATTATATACAAAATTTTAAACACTGATATATCTAATTATCTTTCTAAGTTCATAAAGAAATAATAATATTATTATTGCATGAGAATTTTATTTTAATAGTGCTCCACCAACTAAATGCCTAAACCCCTTAGATTTCATGTTCCAAACGGTTATGATATCTTTATCGTCATGGCAGGTATTTATTGAAATTGATCGTCCACGATAGACCAAATAAACGAAATTGTGTTTCCCTTTACAATATTATATAATAAAAAAGTATTTCCACGTAGTCGGACCTCGTCCTCAATAGCATATCGCTTAAGCACTCTCCGTGGAGTTTATTTACTAATTCATTCATAATTTGATGAAATGAATGACAGCAGCGCACAGGAAGGCGCTGTTATTTCCAAGCTCGGGGCCTGTTTTATTCTGTATGCTTACAAACGCTCACCCCTAAATACTAAGAGCGAGAGTTATGCTCTTTGAAACTGTACTTTCAGGGGATTGATCTCACTATCTTTGATCAGCCATTGGTTTCCATCTTGGTCGGTATAAATACCCAGTGACCCACATGCAGGCCTGCAAGTTGAGCACACAGAAGGGCAAAAAGAAAGCTCATAAACATTGCTACCATCCCCTTCAGTTTTGCTTATCCTAAAGTAATCTAGATCAATTGAAGAAGAGGAAGATGAATCTCCTGCATAAATGAAAGATTTGTTGAGTTCCGAATCTGATTCGATCCTCCACCGCGTGGATTGCACACAAATTGTAGCAGCAGAAAATTCCACCTTCAAATCGGCATCCTCGGTGATTGCTTTCACATATTCATAAGGCGTGAAAATCACGGGAAGACTTTCCTCATTATCGTTGTAAACGACGTACATTGGACAGCTGTTATTCCGCATCTTCAATCTAAGCCCACCACCATTGACAGGTAAGACGGTGTATTCGGTACCGGTTACCACAGGTGTCCCCAGAATGTCTAATACAGTATCACCATAAGCAAAGGGCAGAAGTACTGCAACCACTAGAAAGGCCCTGTCAATTAAGAAAAGAAGACAAAATCAAAGCCAGTTTTCAGTAATCTGCAAAGGAATGGAAATTAGAAAGAGAAGGTAAGATATGTGAGAGAAAGAAATCAGAGATTCATACCAGGCTGCTTGCGAAGTATACATCACCATGTTGTAAGAAGAAGCAATGCTCTCTCTTAAACGTTAAGCTTTTGTTTTAAGCTTCAATGCCTGAGAGCAGGGCTTCTTTACTATATATAAAGAGAGGGAAGAAGACTAATAGAATAGCAGATACGTGAGAAAGAGGATAAATAGTCTTTTCGTAGTACGGCTTATACGTGGATGTTTATAAGGATGTTCCACCGTCTTAAATCTTATCTTATATTGACTTCCATTTTCTTATATGGTGGCTCTGGCTTCTCTTGTGATCAGGATGTATTTTAATTCATCTTTGCATCTTGTTTATGACGAGGCTTGGAATTTCAAACTAACCACATGCTTTCAACTAAAAATTTGTTGACAATTGTAAACTTTTATTGTCTTATTTTACTTTTTAAAATGTTTTTATTTAATTTTATAATTAAAATGTTAAAAGTTTCTATGTTTTAATATAAAATATTTAAATGTTAAAATTCTTTTTTAAAATAATTTTATATTTTATAGGTAAATGCAATTTTATCTATTTTTATTGTTTTTAGACATTAATAAGGTAAAGCTGTTCTCCAATATCTTCTTTGTTTATTGTTTTTGATTAAAAAGGAAGGGTAAGGGCCTTGATCCCAAGCAAAACAACAA
>VDFB02180005.1:0-21886 GCA_007258455.2 Sequoia sempervirens
TCCTCATTGTAATCCTCCTCTACCTAAACCACATATAGGTCTACAGCCTTAACCCATACTCCCTCACCTATCTTCTCCTCATCATCCCTATGATATCTGGAAGAGGCCTTGCAAATCCTATAGGCTAATCCATAGGAAATATTGGAGTTGGTCGCGCTACATCCCACCACTCCTCATAGGCATCTATAGTACCCACATCATCAATGTTGGAGACTAGGGGCATATTGAGATCCTCATCATCGGAATCACTAGAGACAACATCATCAACTGTGAGTTGTCTCATATCTCCTGGCCTCTGGGCACTTCACATTGATCACTTGTAAAATGGTCATGCTACTAGGTGGCACCTATACCTATTCGAACTTCCTCATGACATGATCATAGTGGAATAATCTCACTGCATAGTCGTGTCTCCCCAACAAAAATATTTCCCTATGCATCCTCGTCAATTGGTGGGTCTCATCTAGCCACTGCGGTATCAGCTGGTAAGGTCTCCATAAGATCTCCTAATCTAGATGGTCAAATATAACTCTCTAGAATATGATTCTCCATACTGCCACACTTGTCTCAAAGGATAAATGAAAGTGCATGGGTATCCCAAGGAACATATAGAAGGAAATCCCATCGGCTTGGTACATATGATATGCTCTAAGCACCAGACCTATAGTAATGTAGAATGCACCATGCTATCCACCTCCTTGTAAACAAACCATCCCAAATCATTGTATAGATGTGCCACTATGCTGTGACCCCACGCATAGATGGTCTTGTGATGCTCCATGTCTCGTATCATGTGCACTAGTCCTCCATCCAAGTGTGCTCCCTGACAATCTGGGACTAGTACTAATGCTACAGTAAAAATCATAATCCATCTCAAGAGTTGTGATCGTACGTAGAGTAGCCACTACAGCTCAATACATGGCCCCACAATCTCCTCCCGAATCAAACCTCCAAGACAGTACTAGATATCTACACTCATCTCCATGTATGAATGATCCTCTACAAAATGGATAGTCTTTCCTTGAATAGGAACTCGAGGAATGTGATGAACATCCTCTAGAGTGATAGTCATCTCACCAGTAGGTAGATGAAAGGTGCAGGTATCCTCATCCCACCTCTTTGCTAATTCCATCAACACCGCATCGTGGTATCTCATGGGAGGCATGAGATATGCCTATTATATGCATGCCTAATATAATATATCCCTCTCTTCCTCTAACAACACTGTGGCTAGGTCTAGTAAGTGAAAAAACAGTTTGCCATCAAGACACTATCACGATCAAGGAGGAATTTAATGCAAAAAAGTAAAAAACATCACCTATAAGCATTCTAAAATATTAAATCTATACATTAGTAGTGAAAAAGTGTGCTAAATTTTCTCTAGGGTAATTTTCTAAGGGTCTTAGACACTTTATTCCTTTTTTGGGATACTTTGCGAAAAAGTGGGACACTTTGCAAAAAGGTGGGGCACTTTGAAAAAAAGTGGGGCACTTTGTGAAAAAGTGGGACACTTTGTGAAAAAAGGGGACTCTTTGTGAAAAAAAGGGATGCTTTGTGAAAAAAAGGGACGCTTTGCGAATTTTTCTTCTAAGGTCCTAAATCTATCTAGAAATGTGTAAAGCTTAAAATAAATGTAGAAAAATGAAGCTAAGGTCAAGAAGAATCCACTCATTGTAAGTTCCAAATCACCCTGTGCCACCTCCTCATGTAGGCTCTTGAGTCTTGGAGGCATGTAAGGTCATAAACTCAACATGGTTACTCGCTCTCCACCATAATCAAACTGCAAAATGGTAAAAGATAAAATGATCACAAATTACTTCACATTTTACTCATATATTTTCAAATTAGGTCATTTACATTTATTAGTGTTAAAAGTTCTTTTTCATTCAACTTAACATATTGGGGGCTAGAGAAATCTATTTTCGACGTCGTTTGTTGTGTTGGGCTTGTAATTCCACTCTCGTACTCATCAAATGTCTATCACATGTGGTATGGTACTTGGAAATACCCTATGATACAACTTATGTAGTTCGATGTGGTTAGACTACTACCTTGATTCCACCTCCATAAAGCAAGCAAAATCAATGGGGCATACATCCACCCTCGAATTTGATTTCTAGAAGAAGTTAGATAAGAGGATTTTTGAAAGACTAATGAGTTGGTTTTACAAGATGCGGTTCCTAACATTGTGTTTTTGTAGATACCTACAATGGGGGCTTCATTCTCCCATGTTTGTGAATGGATCCATATGAGTATCTTTTTATGAGATAACATTTACTGTTCAAATTGCTTTAGCTTGCATATGAACATAGTGTCATATGGGCACTAAAGTGGGGGCTAAATGTAGTGCAGAAAAATGTACTCCCTTCTTGGAGATGGTACAATTTCACACTTAGTTTAGACCTATTTTAGTACCCTTACATTCTTGACCCTTTAAATCATCATTAATAGGCTCCTAATACCCTTTATTTCATATCCCAAGGCTTATTTCAATTGAAATATTGACAAAATCAACAAATTCATTTAATTTTATAACACCCCAACATTTTCTCAACCTGAAAAAGCTAGGGTGGGACTCATATGCCACCTTGGGCATATGATTCCCCCTAGGTGGGAACCATACACCACCTTGGGTGTATGAGTCCCCCCTAGGTGGGAACCATACGCCACCTTGGGTGTATGAGTCCCCCATAGGTGGGACCCACATGCCATCTTGGGTGTATGAGTCCCCCTACGTGGGACCCATACGTCGTCTTGGGTGTATGAGTCCCATGTGACCTCTTTTTAGGGTTTGAGTGGGAGATTAAGGTTTCTAATTCAAAATTTTGGCTAATGTTGGCATTTGGGATCTAATAAACGATAAGTTAGATGGAGTGCCTATATAATTGAGTTTTCAAATAATTATTTCACCTAAGTAGCCTAAGTAACCCTAGAATTTTCAAGAGATTTCAAGAGATATTTTTCAAGCATTCAAGAGCAAGGAGCAAATAAATTTGAAGTATTAGAGTAGCATAATAGTGTTTTTGTAGGTCTTCAATCTCACTTTCATTCAAGATAAATAATTTTCCAAGATTGATGATGGTTCCCTATGGAGAATCATGATGGATTCTTGGTTAGGGAGATGCAACTAGCCATTGAACCACGCCTAATGACTCATTTTCGAAGTGATTCCATCTTCCATTTTCATTCTTATTTCTTCCTAAAGGAAGGTACATGCATTATTGTGGCACATTAGGGTGAATAGAGATCTCCCAAAGTGAGTCATCCTCTTTATGTTTCAATCGTGTATCCTATTCTAACACATTAGAGTAGGGTTTCATTGCACTTTAGATCTCTTAATTTTAGACGCACTTAAGATTAGGACTCTTACACACATTCACTTTCAAGATCCATTCTTTCTATCAAGGTTTAATTACCAAACTAGGGGTTTGACCAAGGAAAAACCCCCATAAGCAAATCAACATAATATTTCGTTTTGCAGATTTTTAGCAAGTTCAAATCCGAAAGCGAAGTGCAAAGATAAGAGGAAAAATTCAGATCCAGAATTTCTAAAAAATTGAAATGGGACTAAATCGCCACTTGTGGCATATGAGTTTTGGTATAACACTTTTTCCATATTTCAATAGATTTAGATTTGTCACTATGAAATTCTAGTTTCTACCTAGAAACCCTAAACAAGGACTAAATCACCTAGATTGGCATATCAGTCCCAGTTGTTGTGTGGTCTCACAACACACCCCAAGACTGTAAGACTTGGGGACCCAAGTGAAAACTAATGCTTATGGCAGGTGTTGGCTAGTTGAAAAGATCACTGAAAGTGAAGAGCAAAGAGAAATATTTAGTAAAAGAATACTTCGTAATGTAGTGTTCTGGGTATTGGATATTGGGAACTGGGAATGTTGAAAAGGTAAAAATGTAATGAAAATGTTGAGAAAAGTGTTCTGGTCCAATAGTTGAGGTCCGATAAGTTGGAAATTATAGTAAAATCGAAGTCTGAGGAAAATTCATCGGTAAAGCTGAATATCAAGTACCACGTACCAAGTAACGATGTGAAATGAAGTTTTAAAATCTTAAGGTTATCTAATGAGTCTGATACTCTGGTAACTTGGTATATAAAAGATAACCGTGCAAGGATTTGTGATATGCTAGAAAGCAAGTTATTTATGAGAAATTTAAATAATAATCAATTTGATAATGATTTTATTTACATGAGATTTTGTTTTAATTTTTTTTTTAAATGGATTTAATGAGTGGAATTTGTGATTGTAGTAGATGCAGATTGCAATGTGGAGTTTGGGTATGGACGGTCAGGAAAATTTGAATCATGGATATAATCATATCTAGATCGGGGTGTATGTTCTGAGAAGTGATGCAGAGGTCTTTGAATCCATCAGAATACTTGGGAACCTAGTGTTTTGTGCATTTGGTGACATAAAGTTCCAACTCTAAGGAAGCTCATTCCCAAGAGTAGAAAGCCTAAGGAAGACCAAAAGTGTAGGAACATGATGATCAATTAATCATTCTGAATATATGGGAAAATTCCTACATACTATCCTGATTCAAGATATTTTCCTGGCGAAAAATATAAGAAGATAAAACCCAAAGTGCTTCAATGTGTAGATTGGGGTTGACCTTCATTGACTTCGATTGCAATTCTCTTACTAGTCACTACATTCTATTGTGTGGTCTCACAACATGCCCCAAGACTGAAAAGGACCCAAGTGAAAAATATAACTTTTATGGTAGGAGCTAACTAATTGGAAGATCATCGGAAGTGAAGAAAGGAAGAAAAGTCTTTGATAAAAGAAGGTACTTCGTATTGTAAGTGTTTCATACACTGGGTACCGAGTACCGAAAACATAGAAAAGGTGAAAGGTAATGTGAAGTTTAAGCGAAAGGCTCTGGTCCAATAAGCATAAGTCCGGTAAGAGGGAATTTGGTATAATGGAGTTTCGGTATAACCGAGGTCTAGGAAAGTAAGTGGGTAAAGCTGAATACCGGGTACCAGGTACCGTGTTGCAATGTGAAAAGAAATGTTAAAATTTTAAATATATCTAATGATCTTGGTGATCCGGTATATGTACAAGGATTTATGATATGCTTTTTGAAAGATGTGTTAATTATGGATTTTTGTACTAACATTTGAATAATGGTTTTATTTACATGGGATGTTATAATATGTTTTTTTTTTTTTTAAAAAAAGGGATTTAATATATGGAATTTGTGATCGCATGAGATATCGATTGTGAAGCAAAGCTCAGATATGGATGGTTAGGCAAACATGAATCATGGATGGAATAATTTTTAGTCCGGTTCGATCACTCTGGGAGGTGATAATGCAGATGGATTTGAGTCCACCGGAATGTTGGGGATCTCGGTATTTCACATGCAGTGGGAAAAAATGCTAATCTTTGGGAGAGCCCATTCCCGAGAGTGACAGAACCAGAGCCAAGCAAAGTGTAGCAAAAAATTCCACCTTATCATTTTGAATATATGGGAAGCCCCTACATATTATCATGATTTGAATTATCATCCTGGTGAAGATTTCAGATGAAAAAATAGAACCCGAAGAGCTTCAACGAGTAATTAGAGTTGACTTCCCTTGACTTCAGTGCATGATTCTCCTATTGGTGTATATTCATGTGCCTTGATGAGATTGGTCCATAGATTTCCTCTCATGGTTGTCTTATCCTACTCGAGGCGCGCTTGTTCTATAAAAAGGCCAAGGATTCTTCATTTTATTTACAAGTTGAGAATTTTTTGGATGTGAGAAGGAGCATAAATTTTTTTCCAAGTTTTGTTCTTTTTTCTATTTTTTTGAACCATTTTAGGCATAAAATTTGTATGCACATAGACATTAGTGATACTTGAGGCATAGATAGCTACCTATCTCAATATCTTTTGTAGCTGGATTTGTAAGTTTGGCCGAACAAGACTGTATGATGCGCTTTTTAAGGGTGCATACAGAACCTACTCACTGTCCATAAATGAAACCCTCTCTTTAAAAGCTTGCATCGTTTTACATGTAGCTGTGAATAAATTTGGTGAAATATAAAGCAGTTTTCTCTATTTTGATTAATTCTTTGGGGCATCCATGGAGAATAACCTAGAGAAACTTTTATTTTTCAGTATTATTTATACTTTGTTTTAGAATAGATGTTTAATATTTTGAAAATGTTCCAAAAAATATATTTATGAATGAAAATATTTATTTTGAAAATCTTTTATTTTCCATGAAGTTGTTGAATGATTAATTCTAAATCTACTTAAGTGATAGCAAGGAATTTGTGATGTTTCATGAAATATTATGTCAAGTCTTTTGGTTTCATGATGTTCAAATTTATCAATTAAATTTGAAATGTTATCTAAAATGTTCAAAAACAATCATCGTCCCCCTTGAGATTAACAAAAAATGTCACATCATTACCCAAGAGCGACCCTAGTGCAATGATGACCTGGTTATTAGAGACTTGGGATTGAATGAAAGCCAATCTTTTTCCTATGAATGCAAAATTTTCCCCTTAGGTTGTCTTTGTTGGACATATCTTTCAAGAAGGATAGGATCTACACGGTCTTGTTTGTGCAGATTTTATTCAAAGTGTTTACTGTGAGTAAAACCTTCGTCAATAGGAACTGGTGCTAGAAGGAGGGAAAGCTCCGACACATCTCTCTTGTTTCTTTGATATTTTAGGTTTCATCCTTTGGAATTGGAGAATTATGCTTTGAAATATTATTCCTAAATTTGGCAAGAAGCTTGTAAATAAGAAATTGATTGCAAGTTGGTTTTCATTATGGAAATTAGAAAGCTTTGTAAAATATTTAATTAGAAACTGCATCCTTTAAGTTTGTTTACTTTTGGGAGAGTCACCGAGTGTAGAATTCATGATACAACTGATCATGGTGAACTTGATTGTGAAACTTTTTTAACTTGGGTAATTTTGGCCATAAGTGGAGAAATTCCATTAACAGAAGAAGTTTTAACTGCTAAAAGATAAGGATTGTTAATGAGAAAAACATTTTTCCCTAGTGGAGACAAAAATATTAAAAAATTAACCAATAAACTGAAATAGTTAGAAAATTGTGATTATTTTGAAGAAAATTCTAATGCTTTGTAGGGGAATATGCAAGAATGTCGAGATTCAAAGATATTTCATCACAAACGAGGAAAAGACATGGATGAATCATCATTCCCTGTATACGTGGAAAATGTAGATAATGAGATAGAGCAGGAAAATCGAGCAGGAAACACGTGTATTGTGCTTCAAGTTGAGAATTCATCAGCTACAAAAAGATATTTTCTTGATTTTTTACAAGATACAAAATATCATGTTTTTACTTTTTCTCTTTCTGATAGCAATATAAATAGTGATATATCTTGGTCTAACAAAATGAAAAGTGAAGACAAGGCCGAAGATATGAAAATTTTCAGAAGAGAAAGAAACAAAGAAATGAATGCAGCCATTCATGGAAATGGACCAAGGCTGGGAGAAGGTACAATATTGTCACATCAAACGAGATGTGTGCAACCGGTCTCTAATGAGATCATTTCCATATATTTGAGCCAGATTTTGGGTAAGTACATCTTTGAATTTATGATGTTTAAATGTAGAAAAATTAAGATATTCCATTATTACAGTAGAATATTGAAAATTTTGATAAGATAATTTTAACACAAATCTATTGTAATTCATACTAAAACTGTAGAGGAAATAGTTGTAGAAATTGAAATAAATTGCTTCATTAGAGTTAATCTTTTGTGATATTAGAGTTAGGGTAGTTAGGGTTAGTTTAGGTTTTTTTTTTAGTTTTTTAGTTTTTAGTTTTTTTTATGGATCTTTCTTTGTGTTTGTTTTTCCTTCCTTGCTTTGTTTTGTTTTGTTCTTCTTTTGCTTGGCCTCTGCATTAGCAAAATCTGCTTAAATTTATCTTATGCATGAGAGTGAAATTCAAACATTTTGCAAAACTAAACTAAAAATGAAACAATAAAGCCATGAATAGTAAAACAAGTTTTAAAAAAGATACCAAGAAAAGGTATATATATGTGTATATCACGTATATACATTAGATATCAAAATCCTCATTCAAAAAATAAAAAAATTTCAAAAAGAAAAGCAAGAAAAGTTGCAGACGATAGTAGCCATTCAATCGATTTGGGATGCCTCTTCTATCAGGGTTAAATACCCTATGTAGGCGAGATCCCAGTGAGTTTCAAAGTCTTGGATGTGTAGATCAGTGAGAAAGGGCTAAAGTGGATCCACTTCCCCGTGTTCTAGGAACCGAGGAACATCATCCATGGAGGGAATCCTGATGGTCAGGTGTGCAATAGCTAAGATGGTATCCAAATTCTCCAAGAATTTAGGCTTCACTATTAAGTTGGTAGCAGCGCGAACGTCTTCAATAGGTAGCCCAATGTCCATAAGTGACACTACAAAGTGAGAAGCTATGTCAGAGTAAAAATGGAAGTAGTAGTTGGACACAACATATCTTTCCCCAAGGACTAAGCATAAGTTTGGTATAGTGAAACTGGAAGTCCTAATGATAAAGACCTTTTCAAGCCTTTATGGTGTGATGCTCCCCAAAAAAAAAATCTTTCTACAAGGAAAACCTAAGAAAATTGGAGTATCCATGGCTAAGAAGTGAATGCAAGGACACATAACAAAGTGGAATTATAGAAGAAAGAAAGAAAGAAAAAAAAAGTGTGGAGAATCCGAGAAGAAATGCATGAATTTATAAAGAGTCATAAGCAGAGTTGTGGTACATAGTTGCCTTGAGTAATTTTTTTTTTGGAAATTGTATGTAAGGTGGCAGTTGAGCACTAATCTTCAGAATTAAAGGTTAAATCAAATTAATTTTTTACACATATATGGTGAAATTGCTTCAAATTTGAGCAGTACGAAGATTGTGAATAAAGCAAGTTGGAGATTTCAAAATTAATAGTGGTCATTTCAAATAAAAAAGTCATATTAATTATGGAGGCATTATGTGTGTGGACTATATAGGAGAATGAAGCCGACAAGGCAATACACGTCATCACCTAAGTAAGTTGAAAAGATAATACCTGTTGAGCAAGGCGTGCGAATTTAATGCAAAATAATGTGATCGTGTTTCATGGTAATCATGATATTTTGGTCCATTAATGAAGTGCAGTGTCGTCAAGTTGAGATAGTTAGCAAAAATTTTAGAAGTTTCCATAAAATTTAATTAGAAGGGTGGTAACTAATGTTTCTAAATTCAGGTTTAAATTTGGTGATTAAGTTGTCTATTGCTAAATTTTAATTTATGCATATTTTCTAACATATAGCGAGCTACAGTTAGCTAGGATTTGGCATAATTAGTGAAATTTAGCTAGAAACACACACTTACATGGAATCAATAAATGAGTTTTTGGGAAGTAGTGAATTGATGAAAGGATTTATATTGAATGAAAAATAAAAAAGTAACCTTCTCTACCATTGTAATTCCCAACCTAATAGCAGTGCTTCAATGCTTACAAGTTGATAAAAGAGTTATTATTGCAATATCAAAAGTGAAAAATGAGCTATCATTGCTATATTAAAAAAAGAAGAAGATATAAACTCTTTAGGCTATCCAAATAACTCTACCGGGGGTATGGATGTCTGACCGGTAGTAGAGATATGTTTGGGGGAATTATGGAGATAACTTTGTTGGGGCTATGGACGTTTGATTGGCAGCAAGGCTCTATCCCTGTTTGGCTTTGGAGGATTACTATATTATGTAGTTTAATGTTAATGAACTGATTCTTTTTACTAAGTTTCAAAAACTGGAATTAATCAGAGCACACATGGATGTTTCTGGTGGAATTTTACGTTTATGCCAGAATCTACGTAAAGGTAGAAAGTTATTGCTTAAAAATATGTATAAGTTTTAGTTTACAACTGGTGATTTAATTTCAAGTTTGATTTAAATTTGGTTTTATTGGTTGCAAGTTGTTGTGTGGTCTCACAACATGCCCCAAGATTGAAAAGACTTGGGGACCCAAATGAAAAAATATAACTTTTATGGCAGGAGCTAACTAATTGGAAGATTCTCGGAAGTGAAGAAAGGAAGAGAAGTCTTTGATAAAAAAGGTACTTTGTATTGTAAGTGTTTCGTGCACCAGGTACCGGGTACCAGAAACATAGAAAAGGTGAAAGGTAATGTGAAGTTTAAGTGAAAGGATCTGGTCTGGTAAGCGTGAGTCTGATAAGAGGGAGTTCAGTATAATGGAGTTTTGGTATAACCAAGATCCAGGAAAGTAAGTGGGTAAAGTTGAATACCAGGAACCGGGTACTGGGTTGCAATGTGAAATAAAATTTTAGAATTTTAAATTTGTCTAATGATCCCAGTGATCCAGTATATGTACAAGGATTTATGATATGCTTTTTGAAAGACATGTTAATTATGGAATTTTTGTACTAACATTTGAATAATGGTTTTATTTACAAGAGATGTTATAATATGTTATTTTATTTTATTTTAAAAAGGGATTTAATATATGGAATTTGTGATTGCAAGAGATATCGATTGTGATGCAAAGCTCGGGTATGGGCGGTCAGGAAAACTTGAATCTTGGATGGAATAATTTTTAGTTCAGTTCAATCACTCTGGGAGGTAATAATGTAGACGGCTTTGAGTACACCAGAATGTTGGGGATCTCGGTATTTCACATGTGGTGGGAACAAATGCTAATCTTTGGGAGAGCCCATTCCCGAGAGTGATAAAACCAGAGCCAAGCGAAGTGTAGGGGGTGAAAATTCCACCTTATCATTCTAAATATATGGGAAGCCCCTACATATTATCATGATTTGAAGTATCATCTTGGCGAAGATTCTAGATGAAAAAGTAGAACCTGAAGAGCTTCAACAAGTAATTGGAGTTGACTTCCATTGACTTCAATTGCAATTCTCCGATTGGTCACAATATTCCACATGCCTTGATGAGATTGGTCCCTTAGATTTCCTCTCATGTAGTTGTCTTATCCTATATGAGCCTTTTGTTCTATAAAAGGCCAAAGGATGCTTCATGTTTATTTTAATTTCAGAATTTGTGGATGTCGAAGGAGCATAATTTTTTTTTAAGTTTTATTCTTTTTTCCTATTTTTTGAACCATTCCGGTGTAAAACTTTGTATGCACGTAAACATTAATTGATATCAGAGCTTTATGGATAACTACCTATCTCAGTATATTTTGTAGTTGGATTTGTAAGTTCAGTTAAACAAGACTGTATGTTGCACCATTTAAGGGTGCATACAGAACATACTCGATGTCCATAAAGGAAAGCCTCTCTTTAAAATCTTGCACCGTTTTATACATAGATGTGAAGCAATCTGGTGAAATATAAAGCAGTTTTCTTTGTTTTGATTAATTCTTTGGGGCATCCATGGAGAATAACCGAGAGAAACTTAATTCAAAAGAAGGGTGGTAACTAATGGTTCTAAATTTAGATTTAAATTTGGTGATTAAATTGTTTGTTGCTAAATTTTAATTTATGCATATCTTCTAACATATAGCGAGTTGCAGTTAGCTAGGATTTGGCATAAAAGTGGTAAAGTTTAGCCAGAAATACACACCAATAGGGAATTATTAAATGATTTTTTGAGAAATAGTGAAATGATGAAGGGATTTGCATTGAATGAAAAATCAAAAGTTAACCTTCACTACCATTGTAATTTCCAACCTAATAGCAGGCTTCATTGCTTCCAAGTTCAAAAATGAGTTATCAAAGAAATATCAAAAGAGAAAAATGAGCTATAAATGAAATATCAAAAGCTATATAAAAATAAATAAACTCTTTAGGCTATACAAATATCTCTATCGGGGCTATAGACACCTGGCTGGTAGTAAAGCTATGTTTGGGGGAATTACAGAGATAACCTTGTCGGGGATATGGATGCTTGATTGGCAGTAAGGCTCTATCCCTAGTTGGCTTTGGAGGATTACCGTATTATGTAGTTCAATGTCAATGAACTAATTCTTTTCACTAAATTCCAGAAACTGGAATTAATTAGAGCACACACAGATGTTTCCAAATGAATTTTATTGTTTTTATGTAAGAATCTAGGTAAAGGTAAAGAGTTATTGCTTTAAAAAATGCATAAATTATAATTTAAAAAGTCTAGTGATTTAATCTGAAGTTTTGGTTTAAATTTAGTTTTATTGGTTGCAAGTTGTTGTGTGGTATCACAACACACCCCAATACTGTAAGACTTGCGGACCCAAGTGAAAACTAACGCTTATGGTGGGTGCTAGCTAATTGAAAAGATCACCGGAAGTGAAGAGCAAAGAGAAATCTTTAGTAAAAGAATACTTCGTAATGTAGTGTTTTGGGTACCAGATACCAGGAACTGGGAATGTTGAAAGGTAAAAAGGTAATGCAAATGTTGAGCAAAGTGTTCCTATCTGATAGTTGAGGTCCGGTAAGATGGAAATTCTGGTAAAACCGAAGTCCTGGTAAAATTCATGGGTAAAGATGAATATCGGGTGTCGGGTACCGGGTAACGATGTAAAATGAAGTTTTAGAAGCTTAAGGTTATCCAATGAGTTTGATAGTTTGGTAACCTGGTCTATAAAAGATAACCATGCAAGGATTTGCGATATGCTAGAAAGCGTATTATTTGTGAAAAATTTAAATAATAATCAATTTAATGATGGTTTTATTTACATGAGATTTTGTTTTAAAATGTTTTTCTAAAAGGGATTCAATGAGTGGAATTTGTGATTGCAAGAGATGCAGATTGCAATTTGTAGAGTTTGGGTATGGATGGTTAGGAAAAATTTGAATCATGGATAGAATCATATCCAGATCTGGGTGTATTTTCCAGGAAGTGATGCAGAGGTCTTTGAATCCACCAGAATACTTCAGATCCCAGTATTTCACGCATTTGGCGACAGAAAGTGCCAACCTCTGAGGAAGCTCATTCTTGAGAGTCAGAAAGCCTGAGGCCAACAGAAAGTGTAGGAATAGGATGATGACTTAATTGTTATGAATATATGGGAAAATTCCAACATACTATCTTGATTCAAGATATTTTACTGGCAAAAATATAAGAAGATAAAATCCGAAGTGCTTCAACGTGCAGATTGAGGTTGACCTTTGTTGACTTCAATTGTAATTCTCTTACCAATCATTGCATTCCACGTGCCTTGTTGTGATTTGTCCCTTGGATTTCCTCTCATGTATTCGTCTTATCCTACCTGTGTCTTATTTCAATAAAAGGCCAGAGGATACTTCTTTTTAAGTTCAAAATTTGTGGATGTCAGAAGAGCCAAAACTTCTTTAAGTTTTGTTATTTTTTCCTATTTTCTGAATCATTCTAGACTAAAAACTTGTATGCACGTAGAATTTAATCAATATCAAAGGCAATTTTATAGCTACCCATCTCATGAATCTTTGTAGCTAGTTTTGTTAGTTTAGCTAAACAAGACTGTGTGTTGTGTTGTTTAAGGGTACATGCAGAACCTACTCGATGTCCACACTAAAACCCCTCTCTTTAAAATCTCACACCATTTTATATGTAGTTGTGAAGCAATCTGGTGAAGTATAAAGTGGCGTGCTTTGATTTGATTCTCTTTGGGGCATGCGTGGAGAATAACCGAGAGAAATTTTAATTTTTAGTATTTTCATGCTTTATTTTAGAATATATGTTTAAAATCTTGAAAATGTTCCAAAAGAAATGACAAATGGATAGAAATTTATTGAGAATATTTTGTTTTCTATAAAATTGTTGAATGCTTAAAGCTAAATCTACTTAAGTGATAGCAAAATTGTTGATGTTAATGAAATATTGTTTCAAATCTATCGATTTCATGATGTTATTTTATGATTGAAATATAAATCTTATACCTGATGCTTGTAATTCTTAATAAAACCAGAGATATTTTTAGTGAAATAGAAGATAACCATATTCCCTTTGAGATTAGTAGAAATATCACATTATACCCTAAAGCGAACCTAGTATGGTCAAGACCTGACTACCAGAGACTTGGGATTGAACTGAGCCAACCTTTTTCCTATTATATGGACACCCCTAGGTTGCCTCCGGTTAAGTCTTTCAAGAAGGATAGGATTTTCGTAGTTTGTCTGTGAGGAATTTATCTTCCCTATTGTTGCAAGTGACATCGTTGTCAACACCAGAGTGCATCAAAAGTCAAAATTTCAAGATCACAGACCTTGTTTAGTGCTTCTTCAATTTTCTAGGTGCACCTTTGTTCATTCTTAGTTTATTATTTTGATTTGAAGTTTCATATTCTAGGTTACAAAGGTAGATTTGCACATTTCATTCATCTCTTTCTTTCTAAACCTTGCTTAGTCGTGAACCCCCTTTGTTTAATCACACCTAAGGAAACCATCCTAACCCTAGCCCATTCCTCAATCAAGTCAATTGGTTTAAGGATCTTGGTTTCCTTTAATGAACTAGAGAAAAATAGGGTCCCCTAAGTTGTCCATCTCCTAAAAGGTGGGCACACCCCATTTTCTTTATTTTATTTTGGTGAACTTGGGTTATCCAAACTATAAATTGGTTTATTTATCCATTGTATGCTCTTACCTAACTTAATAAGGATCTTACTGATTAGAAAATTATAAGTAATCTATTAGTTTAATTTAACATCATATTTATATTTTGAGTACTTTATCAATCTAAAAGATAGATTTATATTTTGGAAAGTTTTTGTAAAGATAGAATGAGGTTTGTTCACGTTCTAACTCGATTTTCGAAATACATTATATTAATGTGATTTATGAAGAGAAAAGCTTTATTTGGACCTTGGTTATAAAATTAGACTATTTTGTACAATTTATATTGGATTTCTTACTTATCTTGATTAGATTGTAAGTAATTAAGATTTATTTAGATGAAATTTTGTTTTGTTTCTTTCTATGAACCGGATTACAAATTGTTAACCCTATTACAAACTTACCAATGATTAAAATTGTTCTAGAATATTATGATTTTTTTTGTAAGTGACTTAGGACCCACTTAGTCCCAATCATTCTAAATCTCTAGCTAGAGCTTAGTTATTATCACCTATCCTTATAAACCTATATGGCTTATTGAGTTTTTATCCTATATTTGATAGATTGGTCCAAATTGACCATAATTTCGTAATTTTTTATATGGATGAGTAAGGTCAATGGACATAAGAGCCTAGATAGGTTAATCATTTGCTTTTCCTATATTGGAAAAGAGACTTGTCTATTGTTAATTCTTGATTATTTTGTCAAAACTATTGAACATTATATAAATTACTTAAAATGATTAATAGAACAAGTTATTTATCAATGTCTTCTTTTTCCTTGTGTGAAGAATATCATTATGATATTGTTCTTAGATCAGGTGAATTGTTTCTTATGCCTATCCTAATTGGATAGATGCCATTTTGTTCAGATGGATACATGTCCTATATGGCTCAAGAAGTTAAATTTGGGTTAATGAAAAAATGAAATTGAAATTTGTGATTTTTTTAGGGTGCAACAAGAAGATTGTTACAAATGCCATTTAGAATACTATTAAAATTTAAAATATTTGTATAAGTCTAATTAAATATGTGATCTAATGGAGTTGGAAATATAATATTTCATTGGCATTAATATATTTTATGTTTCTTGCACAATTTTTGAATTAAAAAAGTATGTTGGATAAACATAGATTAAGGGAAACTCATTTGGTGAAGGTTCACAAATAAGATCTTATTGATTAAAATTTTAAATCCCATAAAATCATTTTGTTTGATATCAATTTTATGGTTGTAACATGAATTCCAATGTACAATAGAGATATATTTTGATAGTACCTAACACTAACATTTTTTTGAGGTTGAAAATGGTTCAAATTTATGAGAATTACATGAATATAACATTATACTTTTACTCGTGATCCCTAAGATCAATCTAATTAATAGAATCTAAAGATAAAATATAAATTGAAAGACACCCAAGAAAATAGACAAATATTCTCATTTCTAATTATTTTTTTGCTTAAAATTTGAATAAAATACAAAAATTTACTCCGCTGTATATAAATAAGGAAAGATAATATCCATGAATTGTGACCACTTCAAAAACAAATTTCCTTAGCAATGCATGTTGTCGACCAGGTGCTCCCACGAACGAGAGACGGCATGTTATATTAACTCCCTAGAAAGAGCAAAAAGTCGCATATTGAGAAACTGTTTATCGGTCAAATGATGTTGATATTTCTTTGTTTATTACACACCATAAACGTGGAATAATTTTCTAGCTTCACCAAAACAATTCATATCTCTTCCGAGTTCCAACAATGCAGATTGGTCTACCTTGGCGTGCACTCCACACAATACAAACAAAAAGACAACAATGGAGACGTATATATTTATTCAGAGAAGGATCTAATGCCCACTACCTATTTCGCTCTACTTCACATTTACAATATATTGTGAACTGCAACATTTCTATAGATTTCGGAGTCGTTGGGCAAAGATACATCTCATCTATATTGTATTTGTCTAAGATGGGTAAATTCAGTTTTGTGCAGAGTTGCTTCAAATTGCCCACTACAAATGATGTCTTCCCTGAACAACAACACCAAGATGATAATGGAAAGAAGATGAAGTCGATGATGTCTTCCCTGAACAACAACAACAATATCAATTTAATTGCATAATTTTTTTTCAATAACACAAGAATTTATCTTATTCAAGTCATAGGAGGTCACAAATAAGGGACTTCATACTCAACATGAATGCATTGCATTAACATGGATAACTTAAACTTTTCAGTGCAATAATTTAGTATGGCTATAAAGTTGAGAGCACACAGATTGGATGAGAGTTCGGAGCATGAAGTTACTACCATGAATGCTAACAACTTCAATGAAAATGTTTAAACCCATGAGAAAAATAGATTAAGGAGGACACAATGCGGGTGTTCACACTAACCTAACATAAATTTTGAACCTTAATGACTACAACAACAATTTCACAATTTTATTATCACACTATACCATAAATAAAAATTCCACAAACATTTTAACAAATACATTATTGAACTATTATTTTAAATATTTTAAAGTTAAAATTAATAATTAATATTTTTAATTCTAATAACTAATATTGAATGAAAGTTCATTAATTAGTATTGAATTTGTGGCTAAGCTTCATATTGATGTTTTAACAAATATATAGTTAATTGAAAATACTACTATCACTCGAAAGATAGTTCTCAACATGAAGTCAAAACACACAAAGAAATACATCAATTCATCTCAAACCATAACATCATTAATTTAATTTTTAAATATTACATCTTCACATAAATATAAGGTTCAACCCTTTCATTCATAAATATTTACCATATTTTGAGAAAAATAAAAAATAAATTATAAATAATGGAAAGACGTAAAGATGTTATGCCCCGACCCACCCCTTCTAGCCAAGGTGTGGCCTCCATTGTTATTGAAAATATTAAGATTCAACCCTTTCACTCATAAATATTTACCACATTTTGAAAAAAAATTAAAAATATAAATATAAATAATGGAAAGAGGTAAAGATGTTATGCCTAGACCCACCCCTTCTAGCCAAGGTAGGGCTCCATTATTAGTGAAATTTCTCAAGCATAAAAAATGAAAGAAGTTGCTATTGTTACTAAAAATGTGTTACAATGCCTTCATTGCAATAGCCAAAGCCTTCAAAGGCTTGGAATCACCGGCGATCTCACCACCTAGAAAAGAGAGCTCGCTACTTTCTTAGCCCAAACATCACATGAAACCATTGGTAATTAGTTACTTTCCAAACTTGTCTCTTGATTTAACAACTATCCATTATTTGTAGTTTGTTGACGTTACATTTACGTTAATGCAAGAATGCATATCAACACGTGGGTGAGCAACAATGCCAAATAGCCCATACACTTAGGGATATTGCTTCCTCAAAGAGAATGGGGTGGAGCTTACTATAACTAACAACAGGCTTCTTGCACTTCTGGAAACTGATATTATGGTCGAGGGCCCATCCAGCTATCATGGTAGGCCTCTTGGCAAATCCACACTAGGTTTTACTCCCCACAAAGTGCTTGAACCTATTATGCACTAATTGGCAATTTTATAAACATTATTGAAAAATCAAACATGGGAATTCAAACTATACATTTTATATTTTTCCCCCGACACTTTTGATTCCCAAAAAGCAAGGATCTAGTCTTGGGTGCACTGTGCCTTAGACCACCTAATTTGGCCCCAAATTTGAATATGTCGGTATCAGTAATTTATTATTTTAATTTCTAATTTCAAATGGTAGCTATCGGTATTTGACTTTCGAGAACTTAGAATTATTGCATATTATTGGGAAAATATGTCTCAACCTTGCAATTACATAAGGTACTATTGATACATCAGTGACGGTCGGTGCAGGAGTTTCCCCCTTATGAGGGGTCTGGGGGCAGCGCCCCTGAAAGGAAATTTTTATTTATATTTAATTATTGTAAATCTAGATCATTCATCTTTAAGTCTTAGATTTGATGGTTGATATTTTATTAGCTTGACTTGGGTCACCCTAGAACGAAACCCTATTTTATGAGGGCATTGTATTACGAATGTACATGTGATGTATTCTAAGATTTTGATAGTGGTCGTGTTGCCTCTGGATCTCTAGTTGGTGATGCTCCTGTGAGAAGCTTTCTCTGCAAGTATATTATAATCTTTTTGGTTTCTAAATAATATATCGGGCAGATTTTGGAGTGTGGGTTTTTTCTCTCGAAAGGGTTTTCCCCACGTAAATCATTGTGTTGTGGTATGTATGATATTTATGTTTTTTTGTTTAAGTTTTATTAATTGTTAAATATTTATAAAGTTTTGTATTATCCTCCACTCAAGATTAGTGTAGGAAGTTGTTCTTCTACCTTAGCTTCCTTACCCATATAAATATAAGGTATTTTCACAATTTTAATCTAAGCATCATTATTGAGAAAATTGAAGATTCTAAAAAGCATTCAAGACTAGAATTATCAAGATTATTGCAACATTTCATCATTCAAGCATCATGTCATGTGTTATGTAAGTTTATCATTTCATCCTTGGTTGTAAAGCAATTCTATATCAACCAAAAACATTTATTTTCTTGCATTCCATTTAGTAGCGGTTTCAGTATTCCATTTTGCATTTTATCACATTATCATTTCTCCACTCACGAAGCTAGATATAGAATCTACACATTGAAATCTATCACATATCAAGATTTCAAATCATTTGCATTTTTTTTCAGAAAATTATCACTCTCAGAATTTCACTGTAATTATTAGTCAAAGCATTTGGGGCTGACCTGGTCTAGATTTCTTAGTGCGGACCTATTTCAAATCGTACAAAGCTTAATGGGACATCATACAAGCATCTTGGGTTCAGTGGGACCTATCTTAGAGATTCACAAGTCATTTCATTTCGTGAAGGATTATCTTTTCATGTTTTGAGGCTGACATTCACAGTTGTTCATTCATCGGGTTTGTAAACCCTTGTGGCTGACGCAAACCTTTGTTGGAGCTTGAGAAGCATATTTATAATCATTTATAACTGATAGGAATTCAATAAGTAGTTAAGGATAGATTGATATTTTAGATTTTCGCATCAACCCTTTGGGGGAATGTAATAAGGCCTTTGGCTACTGTATTGTTGAATTCCCTTGTGGTAGGCCTGTGAGCCCTGGTTATTCGCCCATGAGGCATATGTTGTATGTAAGATTGTCAATTCAATAAAGAATCATATTTGCATATCATTTTCTTGTGTTATTTCCACTGTGTTGACTCTAAGCTCTACATTGTTTAGACTATTCTTTTTGAACCCTCCACTCATGACTGCACCAAATAGTATCATAGAGAGTTTGTGAGTCTTGAAGGAATTTTTTGAGGTGAATATATTACCAACTTGAGACAGATTACATTTGTTCTCAATCAATTGTCAATTGTGAGGCAATTGAAACCCTTATAGCCAGATCATCGAATTGAGGTAGTTACATCGAATTCAAGGGGAGAGATATTGCCAAAGAGAGTGATTTCTATGGTGAATATTGCTAGAAGAATGGATGAGATTTTGGAAATGATGGACAAGATGCAAGTTCGATTAGATGCAATTGAAGAGGATTGAAGGTGAGGCCCAAACCCTAGACATGATTATGAAAGTGATGATTAAGCATATCATGTTACAAATCAATTTGCAGAAGCCCTAGGTGAAGAAGAAGAAGAATCAAATCAGATGAAGATGTTGAAAGTGATCTCCAAAATTGGGAAAAGACCTAGAGTTGAATTTCAAAATTACGTGGAAAATTTAAACCCTGAAGAATTGATTGATTGGATCAATGAAATGGAAGAATACTTTGAATATGAAGAAATTGAAGATCCAAAAAGAGCCAAATTTGTGAAAATAAAATTGAAAGGTTGTGTTGCTTTATGGTGGAAAGAAGTTCAATTGGATAAAAATAGAAGAGGAAAGGAGAAAATCACCAAATGGGATAGAATGGTGACAAAACTGAAGAATCAATTCATACCATTAGACTATGAACTGGAATTGTTGAAAAGATTGTAGAACCCGAGATAAAAGGAAAGATATGTGAAGGAATATACTGAGGAATTATACAAGATGATAATCAGAACTAGTCATAGTGAAGCAAGAAAAGGTTGCAAGATACATCAATGGACTGAGATCAAACATTCAAGAAGAGTTGAGATTGGTAAAGATGACATCAGTTGAAGAAGCAGATGATGCTCGAAAAGTGGAAGAGAAGTTGAATAAGAAGTTGGAACAAAGACATATAAGTGTAAGAGGAAGATTCCAAAGGAGAGGATCATAATTTGGAGAAAGAAGACCTTATATAGAACAAAACAAATATGTAAAACCCTACCAGAGTGAAGAAAAGGATGCCAATTCATACTGTAGAGGAAGATCTAAGATAGAAACTTCTACTACAGTGATAGAGGAGGCCATAATTCTTACCGAAATGATGGATACCATAGAGATGAAGGAAGATCTACGAGAAGAAAATTCAAAGGAACCTGTTTGAATTGTGGAGGTGAAGGAAATAGAGCATTTGAATGCCATCAAGGAAGTACTAGAAAGAATCCTAAGCATACCGGAAGAGCAGCTTTTGTGGATGAGGAACTTGTTGAACCCCCTAATTTAGTTGGGAAACTAGAGAAAGGTGAATCATTTGTGATGAGGAGAGATTTAATACATGAAGAAGTGACTGAGGAACCACCACAAAGGAAAAGTCTATTTAGAACCAGATGTAAGTCTAGAGGAAAGGTATGTAAAGTTATCATTGATAGTGGAAAGGCCCGATAATTTAGTTTTAGGGAGATGTTAACCAAGTTGAATTTGAAGATAAAACATCCAAACCCCTATAGGATAGCATGGATTCAAGATGAGCATAAGATATTGGTGAATGAGCAATGTTTGGTGAAATTTCATATAGGATCATATATGGATGAAGTATTGTGTGATATTATGCCTATGGATACTTGTCATTTATTATTAGGAAGACCATGAAAATATGATAAGAAAATAATTCATGATGGGAGAAGGAATACTTATACTTGGGACTGCAAATGGTAAAAGAATCGAGTCAATACCTTTAAAAGAAGAGAAAAAGACTAAATTTTGTGGCACTTGCTAGACTATGTTTGGTAGATGGAAGGAAATTTTGTGGATGGATTGAGGCATAAAAATATGTTTTTTACATTGATTCCAAAGAAAAACAATGGTCCAGAGGTAGATAATCATATCATAAAGAATGAGGAGGTAGCAAAACTATCAGCAGAGTACGAAGACATCATATTAGAAAATATACCAGATGGATTACCGCTAGTCACTATAGCAAAACATGCAAATAGCGCCTAAAATAGCACCAGATTTTAGTATATTTCAG
>VDFB02180006.1:0-11935 GCA_007258455.2 Sequoia sempervirens
AAAATACTTATAGCAAAGGATAGCTACAACAAGCCTGTATATGCATGCAAAAATGGTAATAGTGCTCCCTTGCAGCACAAAATTCCAATGGAAAATGGAAGCCCTTGTATACAATCTCAGAGGAGCTCCCTTGTTGCACGAACACATGAACAATACCTTAAAGAAATATTCAACAATAGCTATCGTGTTGTGGTAAAGTGATTTTGAAATTGTATAGATGCGCTCTCCAACCTTTTTGTTTTCCAAATATGTAGGGAAAGCTACATAGGGATGTGCACTCAAATGTTAGGGTTAGAAGCCATATGTGTAAGGTGTTATTCTAAAAAAGGTTCCCATTAATTCCTCAAATGGAATGGATCCAGGCCCACAACCATTGTTACTCAAAAAGTTAACACAAGTTGAAGAGATGCTTATTGCTAGGGTGGCTCTAGTTTTACAGGTCACCCATGCTAGAGGAGGCCAATTTAAATATAGTGTTCACACGATAAGCTTCCCTTAGGATATCTCATGCATTGCAAAAAAAATTTCGCGTCATCTACAAGACCTTGAGGTTGTTATTTTTTGCAAGACCACTATTGAAGGTGACAATTATGATTGTTATGTTAATAAAAACCATGTCATGGATGCATTGAAATACAAAATCCAATATGAAAAATACTACAATGATGTTGAGGCTCTTAATATGTTACCTGATGTTGTTGTTGATGTGTCTAGTTTGTTGCATACAATAGAGCAAGTTTCAGGTGAAGACCTAATGCCATCAACCAGCTCAACAAATTTTGGACAAGAAGAAAATGGCTCTTCAAACTTTTCATCATTTATTCCTTGCTTACCAAATGGTGGACGAGAGATGCAAGCAATAAAAGACGTCTTGTAAATTGGAAAAAAAGACCATAATATCTTATCTTGGCCTAAAGTTAGCTCTTCTCAGGTGTTAATGAATACAACACTAAAGGTTTATTTCAATGGCCTTTCCAACATTGTTCCCCACTGGAGCAGCGCTTCCCCTTCAACTGAGAAATATTAAAATTCACTTGCATGAATATGCCATGCACCTAATGAGATATTTGACCACAGGTTTGGAAAACATGTTAGGTTTAGATATTTTCTCTACAACTTGATTATGAGACATCGCAACCAACAAACTATCTATGTTTTTGTTAGAGCGGATGTGGAGGATAGAATCCCTAGGTCATTGACTAGTTTGAGGCAATAGCTTCAAGTTGCTCCCGCCCACCAACTAGTTGATCAATTGATGTGATTTGGAGTATCATTGTATGAGACCCACTCTTTCTAGAGCTCTTGTTGGGTGCAGCTAACCATTATGATAGAACAACTTGGTACACCCACCCTTTTTTCACTTTGAGCTATGTAGACAAAAAATGGGCTAACTTGCAAAAAAATTTCTCTGAGGCATCTCGTTTAGCAATGGAGCCTTCAACAAATACACTAATAGATAGCATTGTTCAAAATTCACATATAACATCTTTATATTTGCATCATAGATTCTCAAGTTTCCATGAAGAGATGATCAAAAATATTTTGCATGCAAAAGATTATAGATATAGATATGAATGGCAGTATCGTGGCTCTGCACATGTTACGAATTTTAGAAGCTCTTGACATGGATACTCTTGATTGGTCCAATGACCATGATCTTACCATAGCAAGCAACTTTTTTGATAGATATGTTTCAGCTTGGAATCCATGTTTCCCTGCACAAATATTTCTTAGAACGTATCATTGCTCTGAAGAAAACATGTGCTTGCTTACCACAAGCCAGATCTTGACCAATGATTCAATCATAGATTATGAAGAGTTGCTAAACACAGTTCAAAGGCACACAAAATGCTCTGAATATACTTGTTTAAGATGAAAAGGAGAGCAATTGCAATGTTAGTATAAAGCACCATGGTAGCATCAGCTTACCTCTACATTGACATCTGATGTTGACTCTAACAAATCCTACAAACCAGCAAGAAATGATGACCGCTTAAATATTCACAGCCCAGCTATGCTTGCAATTTGGTGTGCCAATGTTGATTGCCAACCAGTTGTTTCTAGGAAAATTGTTTTGAATTATATTTCTAAATATGAAACTAAATCTGAGAAAAAATTAGAAAATTATCTAGATATGTTGAAAAGAGTTGCAAATACAAATATAGTTGAGGATAGAGCACTGGTTGCATACCAAAAATTCATAATGAATATGCTTATGGAACATGGCATCTCTGCATAGGAGACATGTCATATGTTACAAAAATTGCCTCTTCTTACTTCAAGTCGACGATACATTCAGTTGAATGTTTGCAAAAAGACATGGTTTTGTATAAACAAAGATGATACTAATGAAAAGTTTCCAACAAACTATATTCATTGCTATATGCAAAGGCCTCCAGAGTTAGTTGTGTTATCCCTTATTGACTCGGTCCACCTATATACACACTCGCAGCAACACAAAAAGGATAAATGGAAACCAAGGCTCCAGCTTGCAGTTGTCCTTGTTTACCCATTATTCAAGACTACTCATGTTGAAGATACAGAGATATTTGAGACATTTTGTTGGACTGAACTTATGTTATACAAACCTTTCTAGAACATACAAATAGATATAGGTCTTCGGAGAGAACAGATAATATAAAATTGGAAACTTTTCAAAACGGTTGGTTATCATCCTTGGCATGTTAATAGAGTTCCAATTACATCCACAATTGAAGAACAGGATGATAGTGATACTGATGATTTGAACCATCGTCCTTCTATGGATGAATATGAATGGGAAGTTTTCTCTCAGCTTGGTGCTACTACTAACTTTAGTATAAATCAACTTCAACTATTGGGTAGGCGGGATTTTGATATGACCCATCTATGGAATGCAAACCATGTTCTTGAAGAAATCCATAATATTGCTTTGCAGTTCATCTCATCGGTGAAGGCACAACGTGAGTTAGCTATGGTTCAATTCTTTCATGTAGATATGTCAACCCATCAACTTTCATCGAAGTAGCAATTGACCCTTCAAATAATCCAAACCCACCATATGCAATCTTCACCCAAAGCCCCTCTCTGCATGATTATTCAAGGGACGGCTGGCATTGGAAAATCCTTCCTCATAAATTGTATTCAACAACAAATGAATACCTCTTTTGCTAGACCCAATAGCTACTTGCTCACATTGGCTCCTACAGGTGTCGCTGCATACAATATATGTGCCTCTACAATCCATATAGCACTTCAGATTCCTATAAAGGATATGATTCATTTGCAAGGGCATCAATTGACATTATTCCAAGAACAATTTAAGTATATTGATTACATATTGATCGATGAAATGATTTTTCTAGGCTCAAAATTGCTATTGAAAATAAATAGTTGATTACGTCAAGCATTCCCAAATAAGCAAATAGAGCCATTTGGCAATGTTTCTATAATCCTTGTTCGCGATATTGCTTAGTTGCCACCTATCATGGATACACCTATTTATGTTTCATCCTCATCAGTTGTAGCTTTGCGGCACACTTTCGTGGTCTTAATAACCCTAGATGCTATCTTTCGCCAAAAAGGAGATAGCCCTTTGCAACGAAAGTTTCACGAAATCCTTCTTCATATAAGAAATGTTGAGGCTCTCCACGATGATTGGGAAGAGCTTATGAAACAAATAAATAAAATTCTCTCAGCCACAAAAAGACAAAAATTTCATGTTGCTACACATTTGTTTGCGACAAATGACTTGGTTGCATTCCACACAAAAAAATGATCAAATAGTTAAATCTACCAATAGTCATTAGCATTGCTTGGATGGCTCAGCAACATGCATCTAATCTTGGAGATGATGACTAGCTTCTCCCAGAATTGCTACTTTGTGTTGGTGAATAGGTGATGCTAACAATGAATTTTTGGATTCAAGTTGGCCTCGTCAATGGATCTCTTGGTGTTGTTACAGCTATTGTGTACAATCCAGATTCTAAACCGCCAAACCCACTTGACTATGTTGTTGTTCGCTTCCAAAATTAAATTGGCCCACCATGGGACCTAGAACATCCGAGAGACATCCCCATCCCCAGCTATAAGTCAGGGGAGTTGAACACAAATTCCACTCACTATGGCATGGGGAATCATAATACATAAAGCACGGGGCTTAACATTGGATAGAGAAACAATAAACATAGGTACCAAAGAGAGGCAAGGGTTGACCTTTATAGCTATTTCACATGTAAAATCAATTGAAAGACTTCGTATTGATCCACCAATCTCATTTGAGAGATACTCTAGGCTTGGCACCAACAAGTACACTGCTCGTCACCGCAGCGAAGAAACATGCCTCGAGCAATTGTAGGCCTTGCCAAGTGCTTCTGATTCCAACCGATAGGCTGATAAACAAAAAGGGCTCCAGGATAATTATTCTTGCATCTACCTCAGCTTGTGTGTCATTGCCTCTTCAAACATTTTCTAAGTTGTATCTTTAAAAACCATACCAAGTAATAATTTGTGTAAAATGGGTATAGTGCCAAAGATGCACAAAGATACCATGCACAAATAACTAGATGCCACAACTTGTACAGGACAATTCCACATTTTGATGATTCTATTCTATTAAACTGCTGACTTCTTTGTCTAAGATTTCGTTGTGCGATGCTTTTACTATATGACATTCAAACCAATACACTCTTTTGTATATTCCATTTTCCCATCTTTGTTTAAGTGTCTTAAAATTCCATGAAGTCAACTATTTATTGGCATGCCTATAATTCTCTTACAACTAATTTTAACATACAGTGGTGTAAACATACAATTACAGTTGTTACACATTAATATATATACAAATACAAAAAACTCCAGTTCTCTAAGATGCACGGAGATTGGAACCAACAATAACTAGAAAATGAAATTTCTATAAATAAATAACCTCTTTACAACATTCCAATATATTAACCTTTATATGCACATGTTGTAGATGCATTCTCAAAAAAAATTGTCTTCCATTTGATTAATAAGTTTAAAATCCTCCAACGATGTTGTGTTTTCTATTATGATAACCTATATACGTTGACTTCTCACATTCCTCCTCTGTGCTTTCCTTCCACAAATTTAAATGGCTTCCTATTATCTTTCTATTAGCTTTATTTGATTCAAATTGCTACAAATGTTTTCCTACAAAATTATTTCCCCGTTGTTTCCCTGTTTCACTGTTCCTATATATTACATTCATAAATATATAGTGTTGTGTACATTGATTTTCTTTTCCGTGATACATGATAAAATTCCATGTTATTTGTCCTGTCTTGCTCTAGCATGTCCACAATGACCATGGAGTTTATTGCCTTCATGGTTTCCTCATTGTGCCCCACTCAATAAGCACAAAATGATAGGTGTTTTCTCATATTCTAGTTGATAATTTTCATTGTTCTAATATAACGATATCAACTATTTTGGTTTCCTTGTGAAATGACAAACTTTGGTGTTTGTTTCATAGCAAACCTGTCAAAGAAACTGATATGCACCTCCCTTGCGTGCCGGTTTGGAGAGCTCTGCAGTTGCCTCCATCCGTAGCCTACGACACCTTCACTACTGTTCTTGTAGTGGGCCATTCCACAATGCCTTTTCCCCATTCCTTACTTATCTAATTTCACACATGTATTCTGATATAACAATACGAAATGTTGCTTTGTAGTTGTATGATGTTGCACTCAATACAAAGATAGATCAACAAGTAGAAATACAGCCCATGTATTCAACAATTGGTGTTGGAAAGACGCTCACAACTCTAATTGTAAACAAGGTTTGTTTTACATATTTATATTGTCCTATTTTATACAATCAATATTCCCCTCCCTCCATGGCTACATACCCTCTATATATTTGTTGCTTTATATAAACTATCATGCACAGATTTATACATGTATTTGACTACAATAACTGTAATATGTTATTCATATTAGATTTTCCCATGGCCCTATACTTTCCTCTTATGCAAATCCCAATGGGAACTTGAAGCAAGTAGCTGATTTAAGCAAATGTGAACTGTTGCATCAATTGCTTCTTTTCTATTCTTATGTTTGATGATATTTTGTTTCCCTTGTCTCTTTCAACCTCCTTGTATTTTGTATTAATATGTTTCATGTTATTCTCTTTCTGTTATGTCTTAAAGCCCACATTAAACATATTAATACAAGATAAGAAATTTGTATAAGAATTGAGTTGTGAATTAAAAATTCAACTTTTACTCTTTTCTAGTCAACCTAAATGAATAAAGAAATTCTAAAAGAGCTATTAGAATAATACTTCACAGCCAAAAAACTACTCTTAATCTGCAATTTCTCCTATGTTAATGTCTATAACACGAAAAGTGCACAAAGATACCTGCAAACAACAAACGAAAAGCAGGGTACAGACTATTGCTCTCCATATTTGTTGGCAACAACAACAACATTTAACTGTAATTTCTCAATGAAGGTTGAAGCTTTTTATTTGCATCGAATGGTGACACATATGTAGACACATATATACACTCTTTGCATCTTTGGTGCTATGCACATTTTGTACAATTAGCCCCTTTGAATCCCTCTAATTGATTTCCTTTCAAATCCTTACAAAGAGGACACTGTAGATTCTGAATGGCTACGTAATTTATAGTTCCCTTTGCCTGTATAGATTTGCACATTCATTGAGCTGCCATGGTTTTCATTTTGCTTTGATGCCCATCTTCTTTGTGGTGTGCTAACAAATAGAGGAATTGTATAACAACAACTGCATTATCTTCCATTGAGTATTATAGAAAACTGGGGAAATTGTAACATAACTATTAGTAAAACATACATACATATATATACAAGTGCAAGTAGACATGCATTGATCTTTTCAAAGACTTCAAAATATATTTTCCTTAACCATTCTATCCATGTGCTATGATGATATGCATTTTCCTTCATTACACTTGTTTGTCTTATTCTAATACCGCTTTTACAATTTCTCTATTACTCTATAGTATTTAGTACAACGCAACGCATGTGGAATTTTTAATGAGATTTGTGGGGTTATACTCTTTTTTACATGGGTGTTTTGCATAGATGATTAATTTATTGTTAATGTCTTCTTGTTATATCTTTTTCAATAGGGCTTCCATCAACCCAACCATGAATAGGATTTATTGTCTAATAGTTTTTAAATAATTCATGCTTTTAGACAAATAGACAGGACTTGTCCAGGGCTTTTACTAACAGCCTAGAGCTTACCTCTTAAACAAAGGATCTACCTAAATCTTCATCATTGGTCAATAGACATAGATAACCAAAACCATAAAAACCAACGGCGAACAAATTACTAACCCTCAACATATTTTCTAAGGAAATAAAGGACATTTAATTGCAATTCCTCCATCCATACAGAACTATAATCTCTTTCAAATCTCCACAATGGGTATAACAGAAAAGATACAAACATTTGACAAGAACACATAGACAATAAATTAACCATCTATGCAAAATACTCATCTAGCACGACGTACAGTATACGTATATATATAGATACATTGCATCTATATATATATATGCATGTATACATATATATACATGTATACATATATTGGATTATATGTATATCTACATGGATATATACGTGTATATGTATATTGGGTACTTTGCATTAATGGTTAATTTATTGTTCATGTCTTTCAGTCTCTTCTTATTGTTCCTTTTAATAGCAGGTTGGAGGGTTTTAACACTCATGTGCTACAAAATCTATGAGGAAGTATATTGATTAAATTGCATTGTCGAAAGACTCATTGAATCTGTTGAACTTTATATCTTTAGCTGATACACTATTTGTTTGAAGTTTCTATTTGCTAAGAACAGACCTCTGACAATGCAACTGAATAAACATGTTTTCCTGCATATTTTGGACCACATATTCATAATACCATAATGCCTATTCTCACAATGCAACTGAATTAAAAATATTTTCTTGCATATTCTGGTGTATACTTTCCTGCATTGCTACATTCTTTGCTCTGTGCATCTTTCGAGCGTTCTAATTCATTTAAGTGGAAATCCTTAGAAATAGGCCGTTGTACATTGTTAATCGCTACGTAAGTTATTCTTCTCTTTGCATATATAAATTTGCACATTGATTGAACTGCTTCTTTGTACCATCCTAACAAATACAAGTATTGGTGTATGTAGGTGCCTCTCGTGTTACGTGCTTTGATACTGCTTTGGTGTGTGTGTTTTTCTTAGTGTGATTTCTGGTTATGTTCTGATGCATATTTGATACTCTGTTTGACAACTTTTCTACCATGTGTTGGGTGTGGCAGATAGTTATGCTTATTTTCTTATGATAGTTGGACTTATGTGTGGGATACTCATGTTATGATGATGTTACTTTTTGAGTTATTTTGATGATGTGATGCCTAGATTCTGTTTACTATATTTGATTTGGGTGAAGGAGACGGGGTGGCATCGCTCATCTGTGAGCACCTTGCCTCACCGTAACTCTCCTTCACAATGTGTTTGACTATGAATTATTTGCATATGTATATGTTGTTTGACGTTTTGTGTTATGTAGGAATGCAGGTACCGAGAGTCGACTCCACCCACATTGTCGGGTCTGAGCGCATCCTACAGAACCAATGGTTGATGTGGTTAGGGAGTTGGTAAGAAAGTACCCCCACCTATGTCAGTGGTTGGTCCAAGGATTGTTCATGTCGCGTATGTACTTCGTTCATGTGGGTATGGTTGTTAATTAAATCATTTTATTTCATGAGTTTTATAAGTGTGTTTATGGCTTGGTCTAGTGCTTTATGATTTAAATTAAATGCTAGTCTATGGTGCAAAATATTAAATTAATGAAAGGTTCAATATTGCTTATGATATTAATACTTTGGAAAATTATGGTGTACATTAGCACTTTTATTGTTATTTTAAAATGTGAAGCTATCCTTTAATTTAAATCATTAAATTAAATAAATAGTTAGATAAATTATTATGGTTTATTTTTAAAAGAAATAAAGTTAAGGAAATCATTATCTTATTTGTTTTAATTAGAAAAAGGTGATTTAATAAAATAAATTTTAAACTTCAATTATAATTAAGTCAAATGTTGTTTAAAATTATTATTAATTAATTGTTTATTTAAAAAAAAATTAATCGTATTAAAATGAAATTAAAATATTTAAAAGGCATATTTTTTTTGGTGTAAATTAATTATGGAAGATTCTTCTTCCAAAATTGGAAAATGGCAAAAATGGCGGGTTAAGTGGAATTTGCATGGGAAAGTTGTCCAAAAATTTATGACAACTTTTGATTTGGTTTTTTTTGGAAAGTGTATATTTCCAAATATTGCTTTTTCGAAAAAGCAAGAGGGAGAAATAAAAAAATGAAATAATCTCTGCAACTCAAAAAAATATTGAAAATTTTTCTGATGATTAGTAATCTGTGTGGTTTTTCATCGATTTGATTTGAGAAGATTTAGATTTTGGCTTGCATTTGGTTTTGTTGTCGAATCCATTGTTGTAGGGGTTTTGAATCTCTAGATTATGAAAGATTGTAGTTGGTTGGAGTCGCACATCATTTTGTCCTTGAATCGAGCTTTGCATAGGATTTTAGGTAATTTGAATTTCATAATTTGATCTTTGTAGATTTAGTTTTTAAAAGGAGAAAGAAAATTTTGTTTGAAAGAGAAAATATGTTTTCTGTGTGTGTTTGGGAAAATCCCATTCTCTATAATTATTTCTTCTTGTCTGTAGATTTCTCCTTCCTCTCTGTAATTTTTATTCTGGAATTCTTGTTGAAATCTCAATTCCCTCTATCTTTGGAATCTTCTCAGCTTTAAACCTCTGAAAATCTCTCGTCACGAGAACCCTTTTGTAATGCACCACCCGCACTTAACCCTAGGGGAAAGTTGCAATTTTACTAAAACAATCAGAACTATTTTTTTTTTGAAATACTTAATGGCAGCCGCAAACTAGAACAATTCACATACAAGTTCACTTAACCATTGCCAATCAATCCCCTAAGGTTGCAAGACTGTGTTACTTAGACCAAACATAGAACAAGAATTAAAACCATACCAAATAATTACTTAACAAATAAAGTTCACATACATTCTATTCATAATAGTTTACATCCAAGAATATGAATTATCACTTGATTCCAATAACATAGTTTACAACATAATTACAACACTCATTCCCCGAATGAGATAAATCCAACAAGTATGATTACATATTACAAACTCCACCTCGATAACAGGGGTATCAAATACAATAGGCTGAGAGAACAAGGCATAAGAAGCTGATTCCACAAGCTGGGTTAAAATCACAAAACACACAAAACATGAAGAGACAGCAGTTTAGAACACCACCCGACCACGTGGAATCCAAAAGGTTCCACTCCCTCCGTGCTAGGAGATAGTAACTAGGAATTCCTACACAAGACCATCTACCACTAGACATGGGCCACACAAAACTGATACAAAATAAATACAAGACCTCATCACATGACTGAACGGTCATACGTACAACTCTAGGCATGACTCACACCACTGACATAGGTTACATTGCTTCCAGACATATAATAGATCAAGAGTCACAAAAATCAAATACAAACTGCTGACTTAGGAAGAGTGTCATCGCATAGTTCGTCAAGGGATATCCTCTAGGAATCTTCCTAGGCCCCGGCCCCCACTCCATGGGTTATCCTGGTAGCCTCTACTGCATTCCTGGCACCCATGCTTACTCATGCAGAACCAAATACCTCTCGTGAAGACGAGATAGATGATCTTGCCATTCCAGGCCTTCCCGTCTCATCCCAAGTCTACAACAAGCCCTTGGGTCCATGAGCGAGGCATACTTAATCTTATTTAATGTTTGATTCATCCTAAACTTCTAAAAGTTTATTTAGTTATCACTGAATTAACCAACTTACAAAGGGTTATCCTGGCACCACTTTGTGCGCTGGCACCCATTGCAAGCCACTCTCCTAAGACAACGCACACGGTAATAGCCAAAATAGGTATCCAAATAAACACAACCTCTCCATTCAAGGAGGTAACAATCAAGAACTCACACCAACATTGGAGGCAACAAGGTTAAGACCCTCTCCAAACACTGGAGGAAAACAACAAAACAAAACCACTCCATCCAAGGAGGCACATAATACAAAACCTTCTCCTATTCCCATGGAGGCACAAACTACAAAACCCTCTCCTATTGCCAAGGACGCACAAAACATTCCCGTACGAGAAGACCAGGCGAAACGGCATGGTGTAACTATGCACTTTTCCACAACACAACAAAGATTGACTCACATGCCACAACCAATATCGATAAAATAACTCCTATCTGGAAGACTTTCAATACATTCACACTAATTCCACAACACATCAAAGACGAACAATTAACCACTGAGAACATTTCAGACAATGAAGTGAGCTACTGCTCAGATTTCCTAAATCCAATCAAACACAGTATTCATGACTTGCATTGATCCAATATAAACTCATTTCCTTTCACGACATTGACATATATATATCAACCATTCAATTACTCTAAATTTCATAGCCATATTCTAAATCAAGACATTTTAATAAATAGCATCATTGAACTGGAATTAAACCAATCAATCACTCTATGTTTCACAATCATATACTGTAAGTAAATCCACTTGATTTGTAAGACATCTGGATTAAATAAATTACTCTTATAGCAATAAGTCAACAACTCAATCTCATATGATTCATTAAATCATTCGTTACTTCTAAGTTTAACCAATGTGTTCTATATTTAGAACATTTTGATAAGTAGACGTTTAGATCAAATAAATCAGTCTTTCTTTCAATTCGCATTAATAAATCAACTAAAACTCATCTCTTCTTGATCACAAATATATTCCAATCAATTATACTAAATATTATATACATAAATCCTCTTGCTGACATTAAA